>SKCR01017123.1:0-138795 GCA_019454045.1 Zanthoxylum bungeanum
TAGCGGAAGAAGCGGAATGACTTTGAAACTTCCTGGAGGATATTCCTAGTTGGCCCAAACCGGTGCCAGCGATGAGCATACATTGTGACAGCCATTGGGAGAGCCCAAAATACAATGTATAATGGTAAGTCTCGACACATACGTCGGAGACATAATACCATAGGTCAACTGCTCTCAAGTGGCATAATATCGATCGATTATGTTGAGTCGAAGGAAACCTAGCGGATCCACTAACTAAAGGTTTACCTCGAGAGCAAGTTGAGAAGTCATCGAGGGGAATGGGCTTGAAGCCTATAATCTAAGAATTATCACTCTGGAAACCCAACCTAGCTGACTGGAGATCCCAAGATCTAGGTTCAAAAATGACAACTGAAACTTTGTGCAATTCAAAACAAGCACTGAGGAGTTTTGTACTCTTTCCCATTCCGATAATGACGCTGAGGTCTGTCATTGGTTAGGATAAGCTAAGGCTTTTAATGATCACTATATTAGGAGATGAGTCATAATGTGGGTAAAGACAGATTACCTCTTGATAGTAGATCACATATTTCAAGTAAGAAGTGAGGCCGCTTCTATGGGAACTTTTAAAGGCGGGTTACCCTAAAGTATTTGATGAATCTGGGACCGTTGTTCAGGGCCGAAATGAACATAACCGTAGAACGAGAAATGGTCGAAGTAAAGCTGTGTGTTGGCAGTTGTCTTGGTTTACACCAACGACAGAACAGTTCAAGACTATGGGTCACTGGTTTGCCAAGTAAATCCGATTGTCATTCACTAGGAAAGGTTCAAGGCGAAAGCTACCTATTTCGATGCAGCTTTAGTTCACGGAAACTCTCTCAAGTGTCTGCATGAATATTTGAATAATTGTGGGGGATTGTTGGAAATTCTTCAAATCTTCAAATATATTTGTTTGGATGGAGTAGGGACATGTCCCTTGGATGGTACCCCATGGGGACATGTCCTCCAGTTGGCGTGCACATGCAAGGGAGTTGGCTTCACATGCAGAACACATGGGGCAGTTGCGAGGGAAACTACTAGTAACTGGCGAGTTGGGAAACATGTAGGGAAATTCGTGTGGTGCTTGTGTGTGTGTGTGTGGGAACTTCCTAGAGCAGTTGGGATGTAACTGCTATGTGATTATTTGGCTGGTGCCTATTGGGCCAGCACACCTTAGGGCAGTTGGGGTGTAACTGCCGCTATTATATATTGTATTGTGAAAAACATGCACAGGGAGAGAGAGCATAGTACATGAGTGTACATGAGTGTACAAGAGTGATTGTTCATTGAGCCTTTGTATGTTCTAGCACGAATCCTTGTAATTGCTTTGGTGGGTAATAAAAAGGTTGTGCATTGTCCTGTAAAGCTTGGTGTCTTGTATTCACTTGATGCGTTGGTTGCTTGTGTGCATACTGTGAGGGTGTGTGAACATTGTAGAGTGACTGCTTGTGACTTGTGTGTGCTTGTGGGAGAAGGCTGACTAAGTTGGGCGAATTTAGTGCCGCACTTGGCTAAGAAAATTTAGGGTCGAAATTTAGCCGTGTGACAACCATGCAGACGAGCATTCCTCTCCCTCCAAATAAAATAGAGTGCTCTTAAAGACAAATATAATTAATTAAATTAATTATAATATTACATTTTAAAAATAATAAAAATAGTAAGTGCATAATCAAGGTCTTTTTTTGGGACTGTATTTCATAATTCTAGAAAGAGTGGAGCTGGACCTGAAAATCTGCAGATTTGTTTGAACAAAATGGAAATTTGGTCAAAAATTTCATCCTGAATTTCAATTATTTAAAAATACTAAGAAATGAAAGACTGTTTTACATGCAACCTAAAATAAACTGTTTACGTGTGATGTCTACACATTTCTGTGAACGCTATTGGTTCATGAGAATCTGGAGAGACTGGAGCTGCTTTCATGGCTCACGTGTAAATATAATTGGCTCGTGGGTTTATTCTAGATTTACAATATAATAAAGACCAATGTATCTATCAAAGCATCCGCTGTCACGCCACTGTAAAATTTTATAAATCACACACTAATTAATATAATGAGTCAGGGATTAGTTAGCATCTGTTCTGACAATGATTCTACTATATATATATATATATATATATATATATATATATATATTAAGAATTTGCTTAACCTGATGCAGTCAATGAGCAAGAAACAAGAAAAGATGACTGTACTTTAATCAGGGAAGCAAATTAAAAAAAAAAAGGGTTTTTAGAATCATAATCATGAAGTTAATCATCTGGGAATTTTTTAAGTTAACTGATACTTTTCTCTCAAACAAGCACCCTGAATGGCTGCCATACAAAGTCCAAAACACAACGTTTGTATTTTATTTATGCCTTTTCGGCTCATAACCTCGGTTAGGGTCCTCAAATTGTACTCTATGTCTTGAATTTTAGAGAAATTTCAATTTTTGATTGTATAATATAATTGATTGATTGATTGATTTTCTTTTTCTTTTTCTTTTTCTTTTTAATCTTTTATCGATGTGGGCCTATTTTAAGAATTCGTCTAAGACCCCATAAAATTTAAGATAATTCATGGGCCGCCCCTGCTTTTGCGCACCATTCAAAGTATTCGTTTGTAGACCCGGCCGCGGTTTCGGGAACCAAAACCTAACTGGAATTGAACCAGGAGGAACTAGTCGGTTCCGATTCCAACCGATTCTATTTTCGAAATCGGAACCAGATTTTTTCGTTTCGTTTGGTATCTACCCTAGCCGATCCGAAAAAATTCGGACGGTTCGAAAGGTTCGAACTGGAGCCGTTGGAACCATCTGATTCTAACCGATTCCACGGTTCCAACCAAAACCATTTGTGCCCAACGGTTACTAACCGTTGGGCCAGCAGCAGCAGACAGCCGTTCAACGGCTCCGTACTACTTGTTTTTATTTTTATTTTTATTTTTTATTAAATAAAATGACTAAATTACTTTTATTAACATTAATAAAACAACTAATTTTAGAGATAATTTCGGTATCACAAAAATAATCCAAAAATATATAAATAAGGATCATACTTCATTTTTTCAACACACAAATTCTCTCATTCTCAATTCTCTTTATTTCTTTAATTCTCTCATCTTCAATTTCTCCAATTGATTTAATTTTTCAATTCTTCAATGAGAACACCATTTCTTCAAATTCTCTCAATTTCTTTTAAAATTATACAAAAATGGTAAAATTATTTTAAATGAAATATTTAAAGATATTGAATGTCATTTTTTTTTGTTATGATATTTGGAATGATCATTGGCAAACACACTCATACATGAGTGTGACTTGTCATTGAATTGATGCATCACGGAACATGCAAAAATGACTTATTGCATTTAGAGTTTTTGATGAGCAACATATTGTACAAAATATTTATAAAATGATTAAAGTAAGTTTTGATGAATATAATTTATTAGGTAACATTTTGAAGGGTTGATTTTTTCATGTTCGTTGCATATGTCATATCCTTAATTTATGTGTTCAAGATGGTCTGACTTATTTAAAACATCACATTAATCCTATTAAAAATGCACTTAATTGTATTTGATCAGATTCTATTGTCAGTAGAGAATGAGTCAAGTTTTGTAAATTAAATGGTGTTACATCGGTAAAATTTTCACGAAATATTTCAACTCGTTGGAATTTAACTCATTTTATTTTAACTCAAGTTTTTCGATACAAAGATGTATTATATAGTTTTTTTAAGGAATAGATTATGAAATTATTGTTAGAAAAATAATAGTTGGAATAAAAAATGATTTAATAGATTTATTTAATGATTATGTCAGTAGATATAACTTACAATCATCAGGACAATCTAGTAATGATTTCATAACACATTCAAGACTTAGCATATGTGATCGTTGGTTACTACAACGAAACAAAAAATAGAGAGAAATCACGACTAACAATCAATAATTAGATAATTATTTATCAATAAATTTTAAGTTTTCTGCTGAATGTTTTGTAAGTAAAAAATTTCACGTACTTGACTGGTGGAACCGACATCAAAATATCTATCATATTTTATCAATTATTGCTAAAGATGTGCTTACAATACTTATTTTCATCGTTGCAGTTGAATAAGCTTTCAGCTTTAGAGAGAATATTTTGGATCATATTTTATCAATTATTGCTAAAAATGTTCTTACAACACTTGTTTTCATCGTTACGGTTGAATAAGCTTTCAGCTTTAGAGACAATATTTTGGAAGCAAGACGATTTTCATTACATCCAAGCACTTTAGAAGCAACAACATGTGTAGATGATTGGACCCGAACTGATATGAGGAAACAAAAAGATGCCTTGATGATTTTGAAGACTTGTTCGACAATGCATCTGCAAGTGCAAGCGAAACGGGAGCTGAATGATCAACAACCGGCACAGATAATGGTGATGAGTAAATAATTATAATAGAAAACTATCTAAAAAATATAATGGAACTACGTGAGTTTTGATTCATCTCACCCAAGAGGATAAGTAAGCGACTTAAGTTCAAGCTCTTTTATTTTTATTTTTAATTTAATGTAATATTTATTCAAATTAATAAATTTCAAATCCCATTTTTATTTTTTAAAAAAAATTAAAATTCAATTTTTAAATTTATTAAAAAAATCGGAACCGAACCGGAACCGTTCGATCCGATTTCGGTGCAGTTCCGATTTCTGATTCTACATTCATGTGGAATCAGAATCGAATCAAAATTATCCAGTTCGGTTCCGGTTCCACAACCGTGGAATTAGGAATCGGACTATTTAGTTTCGATTCGGAACCGAATCATTCGACAAAAATAACAGTATTCATAAAATAATGTTTAATTAGGTCAAAGAAGTTGTGTTTGTGGCATCATTTCTCCTAAAGGACTCATGAGTTGTACGTGTCTCTATTGAGAGGCGGCTATTAATAATTTAATCTCCAGGCTGAGCCTCATCAATAGCTGCACCCACATCCACATCCACATCCACATGCCCCCACTATTAAAGTAATGAACACGGTTTTTTTTTTCTTTTTTTTTTTCAAAATTTCATTGATCAACATCACTTGGTCAAAAATGGAGCACTGACCACCTTGTTGTAGGTATCAGCTCAACACTCGCATTCATGGCGGCTTGCGATTTAAAAATGATTATGGGCTGCCATATCAACGGCCTGATTGCTAGATTGCTGACTTTTTTTCTCTATTCTAAATTTCTAATTCTATATAAACAAGCTTATGCATACTAGTCTTGCATTCTCGTTTAATATGGAAGCTTACACATCATCATCATCTTCTTCTTCTTCTACGTATAAGAAAGCATCAACAAAAAATTCTTATAATTATCAATCATCAACGCTTCATTCGGTTCGTAAGTCCCCGTTAAAGACGATGATGAAGAAGCCAATAGCACCGATGCCACCAACACGACCCAAAGTGTACAAAGTGGATCCTGTGAACTTCAGGGACTTGGTTCAGAAGCTGACAGGTGCAGCCAGCAGTGATCTGCCGCAGCCTCAGCGTCTCAAAAGTGTGGCGCCACCACCAATCAATGTTTCCGGACGTAGCTCGGGAGATGATGATCATGATCGTGCAGTATCCCTACAGCAGCTGCTGCAGCTTCCGTCTCCAGCAAAAACTCCATTCTCGGCTCTGTACAAAGAATTGATGGGAGAAATGTCAGATGAAAAATCCCATTATAAGTTATCGGATTATGGAGCTGCAATGGCGGCATCCAATTCACTTGGATTGAGTCTGTCGCCATCTTCTTATAATTGGTGCTCTTACCCTCTTTTGAGTCCTACAAGTCTATCCCAGCTTGAAGCATAGCTCTTGCAAATGCAAATATGCATCTCCCTTCAGCATCTTTTTTTGCTTGTTTTTTTTCATTGCCTTTAATTTTCTTTGCTTTGCAAATGATAGATCTCAAGATCAGCCCGATCGATTGGGCAAAAGAACATTAGTATGTAATGAGATAACGGATTTCTCAACTTATTAAGTTAAAATATTAGAATAAAGTTAGATAAAATACAAATTTTAATATAATTTTTTTTTCTTAGGTTCTTTTTAGAATTTATTTGATATTTGATTTGATATGTGGTGAGATTAAAAAATTATGTTTTAGTCAAAATATATTTTTAATTGTTTTGTTGATGATAAAAAATAGCAATTATTAACCTTGATTTCTTTTAAAAACAGAATTTTGTAAAGATGAATTTTTTAATTTTTCCACACTATCTTTTTAATCTTAATCCCAATAAAGTCACTGTCCACCATATAATGGTGAGAATTGCCACAAGAAAATTGCATGTACAGCAGGAAATTATATAAACTAAATCCTCGAACTGATCTTCATTTGGGAATCGATGGCCATTTGAGGGAAATAAAGTGGTTTCTCCTTTTATTTTGCTGCTTTTTAATAAAGGAAATGAAATGATATGATATTGTAACTCATCACGTGATCTGGAACCAACCATGCATGTCAACTTTTACAAATTTTGATGTTAGAAATCTTCTAATTTTCTTTTAAAAAACTATTTTATTTTGTAATCAGTGTGTTCGAATCAATTTACACGTAAATCGATTAATCCCCGAGATCTGTATCCCCGTGTCCTCAAAGTTTCACAACACAGACCATGGTAAGTTACTGGTTTTTTACATTAGGGATAGACATGCACACAGTTGCGGTTCAGAATCGTAACCGAAACCGTTGACTATGCAACGGAACCGCGAACCATTACCGAACTAGTCAAGTCTGGTTCGGTTAAGGTTGAGATAATTTTCAACCACTGGTTTGGAAGGTTGGACAGGTTCGAACCGTAACAGTTCGAAATCGTTAGTCGTTACGATAATAATTTTTTTTAATAATAATAAAAATTTATAATATTTTGGGGATATTTTAGGCATCATTTAAAAAAAACATTATAAATAACTCTTTAACTCATTTTCCAAAACCACAAAATCATTTATTCTCTTCTCACTATTTCAATTTCTCAAATCTCATATATTCAATCAATATATTTTCCTCTTATTATCTCAATCTCTTCATTATAATGACAAGTTCATCACACAACACTAACATTCATGAGGCTAGGGATACCACTCATTATACTACTAGCGAAATGACTTCATGTATTCAAGTGAGAAATCAAAATTTGAAATGTAAATAAAATATTTCATTCTAGTCGTGAATGATGTGGTGAGAAGAATGAAATCTCCAATTATTGTGGAAAAAATTACAAACACATCGGTGGATATGGAACTATGACGGGTCATTTGAGGGGTACTCATAAAGTTGAGTTTGGAATTGATGCAACACAAACATAAATGACAAATTCTTTGTTAGGGTTGGTACTCGGATTGCCCAATCTGGATCGTATTTATGTCTGATTGAGTGATTCAGTTTTCCATAATATTACTAATTAACGGTAGCACCTTTGTCCTTTATACACTTATTCGATCTAATTGCGATTGGATATCTGATTACGATTAGATCGAACTGAATCTGGTTCAGTGATACATGTATATTAGACAAAGACCCTAGGATTTACATTATAGTGCGCAGTTACAATATAGTTTGTAATTGACATTGGGAAGCACAATATTAATTGTATATCCTTGAATAAAGTTCATGGTCAAGATTTGCTAACATGAGTTGGTTAGTAAATTCCACCCGAGACCAGTAGTACATGTCGTATATCGTGACTCGGTCCGATGGTTTTATCCCAGTGAACCATAAGTCTCGAGAGACTCTTATAGACATATGGGTGTTTATTTGATAAGACACTGAATGACTCACTGAAAGTTTCCTAATAGATGGCACACCAACGTCAATAGGAACCTTCTCGAGTTGAGCGAGCATAGTTGTCCACTGTGGATATATGAGCTATCGTCCACACTTTGATGGTAGTCACGTCAATAATCTAGTCATGATCAGACTTTCGCCTGTTTGTTGGGTGTGGACTGATGCTTATGATATTTTATGCGTATCAAGATAGGATCCGCCAGTCATGTGTACATGGCATTGGCATCCAACATGTGTGCTATCCAGTAAATCCATGGCCGTGGTGGTATAACTTCTGAAATCAGTTCCGAGTGTTATTTAGAGATCGTAAATTGAAAGTCGATTGTATTATACCGAACTGATTTGACGTTATGATTTATATCTCAGGTATAATACAGATGGCCTGTGATGGCGGGATTATACATATGCTATGACTCAGCTTGTATAGTTTTGCAAGATTATCCGTGGTCGTCATAATCCATGAGGGGTGGGATTATGGACACGAAATTAGATTTTGTGATTGATAAACCTAAACTTAGAGAGTCCCACAACATGAAGTGTACTTGTTGAACACTTAGACAACTCGATATGAATAATACAGATTATTCATAATACTTCATCGGATTAAATGAGTTAATCTGGATGGTTTAATCGGTTAAACAATAACACATGCAATAGGGGATTTTGTCCGCTAATAATTATTGTGTATTTGTATTTGATACATAATACGATTAGATACACATTAATTATTCGTCAAATGAGATTTTGACACATGCCATAAATATATGTATTTGTTATTTATTGTATAAAAAAAATATAATAAAAATTATATTAATTGAATATTTGAATATTTAATTGTTAAATATTTCAATAATTAATTAATCTAACTTTTCCATAATTGGTATGAATTTTATCCAATTATTATTGGACCATATGACATGACTTAATTGTACTTTTATATGTGCTAATTTGATTGGTTTACATAAAGTAAGTT
Source organism: Zanthoxylum bungeanum (assembly GCA_019454045.1). Lineage (NCBI taxonomy): Eukaryota > Viridiplantae > Streptophyta > Magnoliopsida > Sapindales > Rutaceae > Zanthoxylum > Zanthoxylum bungeanum. The sequence goes on from SKCR01017123.1 coordinate 8,765, forward strand.
AGTATTTAATTGATTTAAATCACCAAAAGGGATAAAAATGCCCTCTAAATTCGGTCAACGAGCATTTAAAAGAAGAAAATTTTTTTCTTCATCATTTAGAGTAGCCATGGTCGTGAGTCTCCAAGAAAAAATTGAGGTTTCAACTTATTTGATGATTCCGTGAAGGTTTGAAGGAAAAATTAAAGAAAAAGTGAAGGATTTAGAAAATTTAAGGTAAGTCTTCAAAACCTAAGTTGGAAATCTTGATTTCTTGTTTCTTCATGATTTAGAATTGTTCTAGGGTTCCTTCAAATCGGATTTTTTAGGGATTTGGTTGTGGTGTTGAATTGAAAGTTTGTTGGCATGTGTGAAGTAGTATTGGAATGAATTATTGTAATTAAGTTTCAATTTTAATCAATTGAGATAGGTTACAATTCTAGAGTTATTGATTCCACTCTAAATTACCTAGAATTATTTTAGAGTTGTTCATATGTGGGTTGGACTTCTTTGGTGATGGATTAATTAGATTAATCTTGGTGAAAATTGGATTAAAGCATGAAATTTGGTCAATTTACGTTCTGGATCAGATCTGGATTTTTCAGTGTATATATTGATGTATTTTATGTTAAATTGATGTTATAAATGCATTTTGGGTGTTGGCAAAATTTCAAGAAATTGTTTCCAACTTGAAATAAGCGAAAACGATCGAAAACGGCTAAAAACGGCGTTACCGGGTGATTTTGAGCCTACCGGGTGGATTTTGAGCAACCAGGTGACGACTGCCAAAATAGTAAATCTGTCACTATTTGGGCAGCCGTTGAACTGTCCTAACATAATTGGAGCTGACCTGGGAAGTTTCCATAAGTGTCGGGTAGTCGGTTCGGTCAAAAATGTGTTTTAGGTAATTTTACGAAAAAACGATTTCATATAAAGTGTCGCGAGTTAACTTAAGTTATAAAGTAACGTGTATTGGATAAATTAAGTTGTATTTTCTATAGGTAGAATTGAATAGTTTAGAATTTAGATTAAATTATGCATTGGATGTAAAGTATAACGTGTATTAGATACATATTTCTTGGTCCATCTTTTCAGTACGGTTATGAGTATTTTTCTATTAGTGCATCCGAGATCGTGCCAAAGCTGTGAGGGTGTAGTTATAGGATTATTATCCATACCAGTGGTATATTGATACTAGATAAATTCAAGTGAAAGTGGAAATCCTGAACGTGCTAAAGCTGTCAGGACTACACCGGTAGCTTGAGTTTGTCATTGACAAGTGTAGCCTTGATACGCCTCCCTGTGAACGTGCCAAAGCTGTCACAGCAAGAAACGGTCAGGACCGAAACCAGGAGTCACTGGTGAGTGATTGACAAAGAGTTGTCTACCTAATGAACATACGTAGGCGAGATCGTGCCAAAGCTGTGAGTCGAAATATATTCATGGGATCATACTCTCACTATGGAATTCGATTTAATTATTGAATCCTCATTGTTCGTTGGGGATTATGGTATTACGTAAAGTAATGGGAGACACTGCCGAGTTTCAAATCCATAACTTAAGTAGTGTGTAATATTTTGGAATTTACTGCTTTATTTTCCTTTATTCTATACTGTTTATTATTTGAATAGGTTTTCTGATTTTACTTATGGTTGTGTAGTTCTAGAATAAGTTGTAGAAAGACAGTAGACTTAGATATTGTTAGATTAGTTAAAACCATCAGAAACTATTTTTCCGTTTTTCTTGAAAATCAAGATGGTTTGTGACTTAGTTTCTAAGTCACGTTAGGTAACCTAAAATGATATCTGTGTTTAGGATATAACTGTCTAGTTAGAGTAGTTTCTTATGCAGTAAGAATTGACTTGAATAATTCATGTTTCGATATTCTTGACTCGCATTAAGAAAAACCCTTTAATTATTGTTTATCTTTTAATGATGTTTCTTTGTTTTAGTGACTTTGGAAGTCACGTGTCTGACACAGTTTGCTAATCAATTATTTTACAATCGTTGTAAATAATTGAACGCAAATTATAAAGCTTAAGAAATGAGATACGTATAGTTATGTATAGAGAATATCGATTCTCGCAATACGACAACTGTATGTATTGGATACTGGATCTCCTGTATAGTTAATTAAAATAATATTTAATAACTATTTTGATATTTGATATCAGAACTTGCGACTATTGGATAGTTACTTGATCTGTGTAAACGTTATTACATATTTTAAGACGACTATTAGTGTCATTGATGAACGATAACCATTAAGAAAATATTCGGTAGAATAAATAATTTAGAACTGTATTTTATGAGATTTTATCGTAAAAGCATCAGATGTTTGTTCCGTATGGTAAAGGGATGGTCTGATATGAGATCACACCACATATTCTTATCCGTTTAATGAATTTATATTCGGAAGTGATTAAATCTCATTTAACCGATGATTGTCATTGGACCACAGATTTATTAAACTAATGCTTTGGAAGTATGTACTTTAATGAATTAAAAATTTCCTTGTATAGTTTTTTTTGCTTCGTAACTCAGTTAATGAATTGTCATGACTTAGTTACATGTTTCTACTAGAAAACATGTTGAACGTCTTGAATTGTTCAAGAACTGTCACTATTTTACTAATGAAACTCAGATAGAATATTTTGAATAGTTCAAAGATATTTTATCTGTAGTGTGAAAACTTTGTCCTTAAAAATTCATTGCGCGTCTTTGAATTATTCGAAGATGTTTGATTTGATCAAACACATGAATTTAAGGCAATTAGTTTTGTAGTTATTTAATGAATGTGATTCTTACTCAAACTTCCGCGATTCCATTGTGATGAAATTAGTCAGTGGAGTTATCGAATCTTGTATGATTTGATTCATTGATATTGAGAGTTACCGAATTGGTTTTCAATGCTTTTGGGGTTACGCTCCAGTAACGCTATTTCGTCTCTTTAATTTAAGTTCCATTTGTTTCTACAGTTACTTATATGATATGTATATTAGAAAATTCGAATCTTAAAAGTTTGAGATTGAAAATTTCTTTTGTATAATGATTATATAATTGAAAGTACTTGTGCCTTGGAGGTACGAGTGAAAAGTTTATCATTAATTCTATTTAATGGAATATTGTATTCTATTGACAGAATATCTTTTCTACGATCCCGAGTAATAAAATTATTTTATTACTTGGTGGTTGACATTGGATATTGACGATTGCATAAAAGATTTAACTTATTGAAGTTAAATGTGAGAATGATAAACTGTAAGTGGAACTACATAATTAATAAGATGAAAAGACCTTTAGACATCTTCCGTATAAGTACAATATGATATCAGAATCATTTACAAAGTATCTGATACTTAACGGTTCTGATGTTTTCTAATCGAAGAAAATTATCATCTAACTTATAGTGGGAGCGATATTTGATATCGATTTCGGGAAATTACTATTGAACCATATATCTAAGATTGTTCATGGCTTATGATGATTAAGTTTTGAACTTGATTAGGCTTTCGTTATGAATAGTTCATAAAATGTGCAAATTATTTACGCAGTAAAAGGATAGTGAGCTTGATAAAGGTTTGACCTTTATAGTATGACAATGAGAAAGATTATCCTCAGTAGTCTATTGTATATTTTGAGAATACCTCTCTCAGGTCGCACTAATTAAACAATAGAGATTTTTTTGTTAAAGTTATTATTAAACTATGCATTTTGGCTAAAGAATGCAAAGTGGCGCTGCTGAATGTTTTCTTCGAATGAGAAATCCGTTGCGGTTCTTTGTTTGAAGAATCCACTCTAGAATGGCCATAGAGTTTGTATTCTGCTGAGATCACAGTTTGATATACTAGTTTATGGAGCCTATTGTAGACTCAAATAAGCTTTCCAGAAATTCGTGTTCTTTGATTTTGATATAGTTAGATGGTCTTGTTTTATTGAAATATAAAGAATACGTATTTGTCAGTAGGGTCAGTGGGAGCGTAAAAATCTTTTTCTAGTATTATATATCAATCTTTTTCTAGTATTATATATCTTATGTCTTCTTTCTCAGTGGAAGCAGTGAGAGTAGTCTCTGATATATTTGATATAAATTTTTATGTAAGATATAAAACATAGAGACTTGTGAGATATTCCATTAATCGCATATTAGATATTATCTAATAAAGAACACGGAAAGACTATCTATATGACAGTTAGTGTAACTATATTTGACAGTTAACGTGTCTTTTATATATATATATATATATATATATATATATATAATTATTCATCTTTCGTAAAGGATGATTCATTTGTCGAAAGAAAGATTGATTGGAATGTCTAGTCAATCTTTTACATCATAAGATGCTGGTGTGTGATAAATATTATATTATGTGCGATTGACGATATCAATTTAATTGTAATTATTACGAGTTATTTTGATATGCTGTAGACCATTTGATGGTTCTAGAAACATATTCTTTGTGATCTTTGAGATATTAAGAACGAGTTTCTTTTACATGGAGAATTTAGTCAGCAACCATAAGGTCAGACTAGTTTTGATTCTAATTATGACATTAGATGGTCTATGTCGCATAAAGTCAGAAAAGATGCAGTGAGAGTGTCACTGTTGATTCTACTAAACTAGTGGAATCAGTTGCAACTGGTGAAGTATTAACTTAGAAAGTTGCATAGTGATCTCAAAGATTAGAAGTCTTCATATTAGTATAGTGCTTGCGGTTGTCTTATAGTGTTTGGATTTGATTTCTAAATACATAGACAACTCAATAGCTGTAGCGCAATACTGATATAGCGTCTGAGTCATATTGATGTGAAATTTGGATTCTAAAAAATATGAATGATGATAGCTAAGGAAAACGATTGGGTTTGTTGGACTTGTTAAAGCGGGCTTACTTGTTGTTGCCTACCTCTTGAGTGCTGGTGAGCTCTTGAGGGCCATGAGTATGTGATCACATTAAGATGTGTATAGGATACCATGGATTGGTACTAGAGAAAGTGGGAGAAATTGTTAGGGTTGGTGCTCGGAGTGCCAATTCAGATCGTATTTATGTCCGATTCATAAATACGAGCGATTCAATTTTCCATAATATTACTAATTTAACGGTAGCACCCTTATCTTTTATACACTTATTCGATCTAATTGCGATGAGATATCTAATTACGATTAGATCGAAACTGAATCCGATTCAATGATACGTGTATATTAGACCAAGACCATAGGATTTACATTATAGTGCGCAGTTACAATATAGTTTGTAATTGACATTGGGAAGCGCACTATTAGTTGTATATCCTTAAATAAAGTTTCTGGCCAAGATTTGCTAACACGGGGTCGGTTAGTAAAATCCGCTGAGACTAGTACATGTTGTATATCGTGACTCGGTCCGATGGTTTATCCCAGTGAACTATAAGTCTCAGGAGACATGTAGGTGTTTATTTGATAAGATACTGAACGGCTCGCTGAAGGTTTCCTAATAGATGGTTACACCAACGTCAATAAGAACCTTCTCGAGTTTAGCGAGCATAGTGGTCCACTGTGGATATATGAGCTATCCTCCACACTTTGATGGCAGTCACGTCAACGATCTAGTCATGATCAGACATTTGCTTATTCATTAGGTGTGGACTAATGCTCATGATATCTTGTGCGTATATAGATAGGATCCGTCAGTCATGTGTACGGGGCATAGGTATCCAGTACATGTTTGTGATCTAGTAAATTCATGGTCGTGGTATAACTTCAGAAATCAGTTCCGAGTGTTATTTAGAGATCATAAATTGAAAGTCGATTGTATTATATCGAACAGATTTGACGTTCTGATCTATATCCCAGGTATAATACGGATGGCCTGTGACGGCGGGATTATACGTATGTGATGACCTCGGCTTGTATAGTTTTGCAAGATTATCTGTGATCGTCATAATCCATGAGTGGGTGGGATTATGGACACGAAATTGGATTTCGTGACGGATAAACCTAAACTTAGAGAGTCCCACAATATGAAGTGTACTCGTGAGCACTTGGGCAACTCGATATAAATAATAAAGATTATTCATAATACTTCATCGGATTAAATGAGTTAATCTGGATGGTTTAATCGGTTAAACGATAACACATGCAATAGGAGATTTTATCCGCTAATAATTATTGTGTATTTGTATTTGATACATAATACGATTAGATACACATTAATTATTCGTCAAATGAGATTTTGACACATGCCATAAATATATGTATTTTTTATTTATTTTAAATAAAAATACATACAATAAAAATTACATTAATTGATTATTTGAATATTTAATTGTTAAATATTTCAATAATTAATTAATATAAATTTTCCATAATTGGTATGAATTTTATCCAATTATTATTGTACCATATGGCATGACTTAATTGTAATTTTATGTGTGCTAATTTGGTTGGTTTTACATAATGTAAGTTAGTATTTAATTGATTTAAATCACCAAAAAGGACAAAAATGCCCTCTAAATTCGGTCAACAAGCATTAAAAGAAGAAAATTATTTTCTTCATCATTTAGAGCAGCCATGGTCGTGAGTCTCCAAGAAAAAAATGGGATTCAACTTGTTTGATAATTCCATGAAGGTTTGAAGGAAAATCAAAGAAAAAGTTAAGGATTTGGAAGATTTAAGGTAAGTCTTCAAAACCTAAGCTTGAAAATCTTGATTTCTTATTTCTTCATTTTAGAATTATTCTAGGGTTCCTTCAAATCTGATTTTTTTGGGGGCTTTTGGTTGTGGTCGTTGAATTGGAAGTTCGTTGGTATGTGTGAAATAGTATTGGAATAAATTATTGTAATTAAGTTCTAATTTTGATCAATTGTGATAGGTAGCCATTCTAGAGTTATCGATCCACTCTAAATAGCCTAGAATTGTTCTAGAGTTGTTCATATGTGGTGAGACTTCTTTGGTGATGGATTAATTAGATTAATCTTGGTGAAAATTGGATTAAATCATGAAATTTTAGTCAATTTACGTTCTGGATCAGATCTGGATTTTTCAGTGTATATATTGATGTATTTGATGTTAAATTGATGTTATGGATGCATTTTGGGAGTTTTCAAAATTTCCGGAAATTATTTCGACGACTTGAAATAAGCGAAAACGGTAAAAAAAACGGCGTTATCGGGTGGATTTTGAGCCAACTTGATGACGGCTGCCCAAACAGTGAATCCGTCACTATTCGGGCAGCCCATGAACTGCCTCGACACTATTGGAGCTGACCTGGGCAGTTTCTATAAATGTCAGGTAGTCGGTTCGGTCAAAAACGTATTTTAGGTAATTTTACAGAAAAGCGATTTTGGTAAAAATTTCGCGAGTTTTTCAATTTGTTTATGTCAATATTTGATATTGAATAAATAAGTTTAGGTGGAATATGAATAAATTATTCATATTAGATATTGAATAAGTTATTCGGTATTTTGAAAAGTTTTAGATTACTATTTAGCCCTAAAACCCCAATAGTTTTATGTTTTCGGTCCAGATTCTTCTTATTTTACTAAATTATTTGAATATAATGAATTTCAATGAAAAGATAATCTAACTAAATTTATTGTCATGAAATATTTAGCTTTTGCTTTTAGTGAAAAACGTCTTTTAATGATTTAATACATGAAAATTTGAATCATGATGCATGTTAACTTACTAGGATGACATGTAAAAGAAAAGTGATGGAATTATATGCAAAATGTCAATATAATTTAAGGAAATTATTTTATAAACTTAAATTTCGTGTTTCAATTTGTAGTGATATATGAAGTGACTATTAACGGTCATATTCATACATGAGTGTGACATGCATTGGATTGATGATTCATGATTTATTCAAAAAAGAATTATTACATTCGGCTTTTTGATGATGCACACACTGCACATTATATTTATGTAATTATTAGTAATATTTTACAACAATATAAATTAGTGTAAAAAATTTTAAATATTGGATTTGATAGTGTTTTGGCTAATACTGCATCAATTAATGAAGTTAAAGCTATTTGCAAACTAAATTTGAGAGGTAAATTTTTCCAAGTTCGATGTGCATGTCATGTTGAATTTATGTGTACAAGATGATTTGAAATATTTAAACTCTCATATTGCACCTATTAAAAAAGTAATTATTTTAATTTGGTCATATTTTAAAATTAGAAGAGAATGATGTACTTTTTGTAACCAAAATGATGTTATGCCGAAAATATTCCAACTCATCGGAATTCTTCTTATTTTTTAGTAAATGAAAGTTTTGAATATAAAGATTTATTATGTTCATATGTTGCTCACTATCAATATGATATAATTTTATATCCTAATCATGGAAAGTTTGTTGAGATTTTAAATTTTTTAATGCTATACATATTTTAAGTGGTGTTTATTATCCAACTTTAAATATTTTTTCTCTTTACAAGTCTTGACATTGTTGGGGTATTAGTCAAACCTAATAATAATAATAACAAATTTGATGATGTTTTTGATGATCCTAATAACGAATTTGATTATCCTAATGATATTTTTAATGATCATTCAAATACAAATAAAAAATATGTTGCATCAACAAGGACAAAATGACTTAATTATTACATAGATATATCATTACTTTATCTTATTATTTTGGATCCAAGGTTTGAAATAGAAGATTAGAAAATATTTTACAAAATTGTGAAAGAACTGTGATTGTTTATTTAAATATTGATAATGTTATGAGAACTTTATTTGATTTATACAACGATTATGTAGTAGATATAATATTTGTTGATATTATACAATGCATGAATGCACCAACTGAACAATTTAAACTTTTTACGGATATAGAAATTAGTTAATGCAGAGAAGTAAAAAATCAAAATCCACCATTCAGAAATATTATATGTTTAATGGCTCTTTCAAGTTGGCATTAAATGTGCCAATCTTAATTACAAGCAATTTAGTGACACAAAATTTGAAAACATTGCCTGCTAAATTTTAGTGACCTCAAATTTGTTTATTCAAATAGTTATGGTTTATATTAGATCAATATATACAAATTGTTAGTTATTTAGTGACACTTATATATTGATTTAATATAAGCCATAACTTTTTGGCATGTAGTAGTATTTCAGCATTCATGCATAACAAAAGGATAATGTGTGGTTTTCTGTTATTAGATTTCATTCTAATTAAGTTTGAGTCTTATATTTCTTAAATTATATAATTAAACCGAAATGTTCATGTATACATCGTTGTGGTGTTTATAATTAGAATCGTGATATGTAAATGGGTGACAATGTTGAAGGAAAATAGTGGAGAATATAGTTTTGAGGCATGTATAATACTGTTTTAGAAACACAATGGAGAATTTTTATTTGAGAACCTATTCAGAGAGAAAATATTATAGAAAGTCCGAAGAATCGTGTCTAATTTATAAAAAAACAAAGATTACTTTCAAAAGACATGATCTTTAGCCACCAAAAGTCATGTCTTTTAATACCAAAAGACACTAAAATTTGGTTATTAACCGTGAGAATTTAGTTTAGATTCCTTTTATCTTTCGAGGGTGATTCTCGATGCATCATCGTACGACAAAAGTATCGAATCAAATTGAATTAATATTCATATTTTATAATATATTAGATTAATAAATTAACCATCATATATTGAATATATGTCCAAATTAACTATTTATACATATTATACCATGGGGCGGCTTAAGTTTTTTGAGGTTTTATGCGAAAAAATTTAACGATGACTTATTAAATTATAGATATTTTTTTAAAAAAATAATAATTTAGAAAATAAGAAAGGTCAAGATAAATGTTTATAATTTAATAATTTTAATAATTATGTACTACAATTAAGTAATCAATTAGAGAAGTTTTATTATTTTTTCCACATAAAAAATTAATAATATTTTACAATACACTTAAACATATATGCACAAATTTTTAGTGGTCTTTATAATTGAAGTGAGACCCTAAAAACAACCTAAATTGAGTAAGGGTCGAGCCACCTATGTACTATACTATTAAATAATAATTTTAACTCATATAATATTGTTGACGGCTGATTTTGGTCTCAGGGTAATATGGGAATATTACCTCCGAGGTAATCCTCCCTCAACGGTGAATTTGTTTGGTTATGGGGGAAACCAAAAACAAACTTAGCAGAAGACAGAAAATACGCCAATCGACAGGGAGATTTAACGTGGTTCGGCGGATTTGGATCCGACCTACGTCCACGGACACAAACTGAACTGCTCTTTTATTACTGAAACTTGCGTCTATTGTGCTTACAAGTCTCTCAACAATTATTTTGTTTTTTTCTTGATTCTGATGTTTTTGGATGCTCTGCCCCCCTATTTATAATAATACAGAAACCAGACTCCTATTAGCATAAGAATTCCCACCTGAAGATGGTTTTTCTTTTCCTAAAGGACTCCTAGTTGACCCAATTCTTCTTTTCCCATAAGAATTCCTAATCAAAATTATTTTTACTCTCTTTATCCTATTAGGATGTTGACTTATCAATTTTACCCCATGGAAGTAGGATAATTAAATATCTTATTCTGTAGGAATAGGGTGACTCTTCTCTGGAACATGTTTTGCCACATGCTCGGTCTTCATGTGGTCGGTCATGATGATCCTTCGAGCTAAGAATGCTTCTGCCGATCCGATTAATGCCCGGTCGCTGACCCAAAGTGGTCGGTTACTGATGAAAGTGCTCGGTCTCTTACTGTTTATGATACTCATGTGATCGGGTCGGCATTAATGATTTCGATCAGGAAGGGAATTACCCTTTTGTCCCTGTCATGCTGTTTCAAATACTATAGTGCCTAAAAACACCATCAACATCTATCCCCTAGTTCTCGGTAACAACAAGTGTGCTAGTTGGTGCCGGGAACTATATAATAGTTTTGCCCCTGTTGGAGGTCGGTCTGTGGTTGGGAAATGCTTTGTTGCCTCTTTTTCGGTGCTTTGTCTTGAGACGCGCAACGGTCACGTCCACTTAAATGCCCATCAATCAACTTTAGGGTTCCTTCTGATTTCGACAGTTGTCAAACATCCGCCGGGTTCCCGCCAAAAAGAGGATGAATCTAGCATAGGGAGGAGTCTTCACAGTGGGGTGGGGTGATCTCTGTCGTTTCGTCATTTGTTCTTTTTTCTCCGGGATTTTCTCTTTCTTTCCTGAAAATTTCTCTGAATTTCTCTGCGATTCGCTTCGATTTAGTGCTCTTGGATTCAGACCGCGGACCTTCTTCTTCTTTGCTTACGAAACACAAGGAGCGGGCTAAACCGTGCTGTGCAGTTTCTTTCGACTTTTTCCGAGGAGAACAAGTAAGTCTTCTGAGCGATCTCTTTTCTTTGGTATGCCGTGTTTTGTACCGTTGTTTATTTGCTTAGAGAAAGATTTGTGGTTTGTCGGGTCTTGCCTTAGGGCGCTTTTAGAGACTTCCTACTTAGTTAGTATGGAAACTGTGAGTAGGTCCTTATAGACTGACTTCCCTTCCTTATTTGGTGTGTTTTTTTTTTTTTTTTTTTTGGTGTTTAGGAATGTCTGACAGCGATTCTTCCCCAAAAAATCTTGCCAATCCCTTAGCTCCCCGGTTGAGAGCTCTCCTCGAGCTCGGGGGCTCCCAATGTAGAAGACCTTGACCCTACCCCTACCCCCTCCGAGATTGAACAGGATAGTTATCATCAGAGGGTTCCTCGGAGGGATCCGGAGCCAGGTGACCTGGGTAGCTTGGCTCTGGACATGAATCGGCCTTCAAGAATAACTGAGGACGATCTGGCGCTGCTGCGCGCAAAGATATGATATACCAATAGACATTGTCCTGGAAGTTCCGGGACTGATGGATCGTGCCTAGCCAGCCGGACGAGGGTTCGGTGGCGCTCCTTCCTATCTTCTTTGAGTGTGGGCTGCGGTTGCCGATCCAACCTTATTTTGCTTGGATGCTGGTCGAGATGGAGATCTCCCCCTGTCAGCTGAGTCTGAACAGTTGGAGAATTCTGGGAGGGTTATACACTGCTTGCATCGGGCCGGGCTCGGCGAGCCTTCTTTGGAAGAGGAAGAGGTGAAGAGGTTATATCGTCTAAGGCCAACCCAAAGGCTCATCATGGTTGATACTACCTCTCTGCTTATAGTAGTTCGTTGAACGTCGTCCAGAAGCTCCCTGATTCTAATAAGAACTTCAAAGATCTATGGTTCTGGGCTACGGGTGATGGGGGCGGACCTTGAGGTCGGAGGTATGAAGGGGAGATCCTGGTAACGGATATCTTCAGGGCGGGAGGTTAGGAGACCGATCTTTAGCTTCCTTTCCTTTTCTTTTCTCTGTTTTGGGTTCTTACCCTTTTTCTTCCATTCTTCTTAGCTTGCTGGAGGGATGCTCCCAAAGTTTCCCACCGGGTCCGGGTGCGAGTATCCTGGGCTCGTCGGTATGCCGCCCACTGGAGGGAGTTGGTTAATGAGGTAGCTTTTGTAGAGTCTTCCCTGTTTGTTGTTGTTTTTGTGTTTTGATGTTTTTGTTGTTTCTTGGATCCTGATTTTCCCCCCCTCTTTTTTGTTCTTGCTTTCTGTAGGCATGTCTAAGAGGCCGAAGTTTCTTGAGAAGTTGGCTGGCACTATAATGAAGGTCGGTCAAGCTGAAGTTGGAACTTCCCGGGCACATCCTGATCCTGCTGGGGAGGTGTCTCAAGGACAAGTCCATCTGGGTGCTCGGGGAGGGAGTATCTCCCCCTTCTGACGTGCAGCTATCTGGATCTGCTCGTTCTGCCAGCACGCCGAAGCCTCTTAGGAAGAGGAGGCGTCAATTTGGGTCTGAGGAGACCGAGTGGTCCAAGAGAGAGGAAGAAGAGGCTGTGCCGGTCAAGGAGAAAGGCGTCCGTAGGGGGAAAAAAATCATCTCTGCGGTTACTCCAGGGACGGAAGGGTTCTGTGATCCTCGGGTGGATGACCTGGGAGAAAACGTCCGGGAGGCCACCTCTCATTTGGTACCGGCTTTTAATGAATTGGCCGAGGTGGTGATTCCTCCCGGGGAGGTTTCCAGGTATGAGGATATCTCTCCCGAAGCTATTGTGACCGAGATGAGTTCTCAGATGGCAAAGGTAGTTTTATTCTTCTTTCTGACTTCGGTTTTCGGTCTTCTTTGTGTAATATTTTGACTTTCTTTGTTTCCGTGCAGGCCACTTACCTTTTGGCGAAGAACAAAGACCTCCTCCTGAGTCTGCTGTCCGAGGGTGGTCAGGCTCAGAGGCTTCAGAATCGTCTTGCAGAAGTGGAGGCTAAGCTGACCGACCAGGAGGAGGTGATAAAGAATCACGAGGCGGCCGCCATTGAGAACTTCAAAACTAACAAAGCTCTTAAGGCTGCTGCCGCCTTGGAGCGAAAGCTTGCCGATGTTGCCCGGGAGGACTTGAAAGCTGCCCAATCGGAGATTGGTGTTTTGAAGGCAAAGGTGGCCAGTGCTGTGTGAAACTAAATTGAAGGCCAATGAAGAGCAAGTGGCGCGGGCCCGGAATGACCTTGAGAGGAAAAAGGCCGAGCTGAGGAGGAGGAGAGAGAGGCCGATCTTGAGGGTGAGAGGAGTGAGAAGGAGGCTATTCGTCTTGAGGGAGTTGGTGACTGTGCCGAAAATGATACCGATGGTGCTGCCGAATCTGAACATGGACCTTATCTATGCGGCCTTCAGTTTTGCAAGGGGGATATTTCCGAGGAGGAGTTTCGGAAGTGGCTCCCTCCCCCACCCAAAGGGGGGTGATGGACCCGGAGCCGCTTTCGGTTGTTCCGGCTCCTGGGGTTTCCCAAGAAGAATGACCAGAGGCTCCTACCGCCGGTGAGGACTGCCTTGAGATCCCTCCTCCCATTCCTGAAGTAGTAGAGGTCCCCCCGGCTGCCGGTGTTGAAGCCGTAGTTCCTCATTCTGATGCCGAGCCGCTTCTCCCGTCATCTGAGCTAATTGAAGAGGAAATTCCTGCCCCTGTGCGGGCTGAATGAGAAAGGGTAACCCTACCGGGGTCCTATGTACACTTTAACTTTTTGTAATAACATTACAATTTGGTATTTTGATATACATACATGTGTATTTATGTACATTTCCCGTCTCTTCCTTACCTTTTTCTTTTATGCTTCTTTTGTTTGCCTGAATACTCCGGGACCTTTCGGGGTTTTAACCCAGCCCCGAGTTGAGAGAAGCACTTGGCTCTGGGGGAATGTTACATCCCCAGTCCAAAGAAGCTGGCTCGGTGGGACGTATCCCGACCCCGAGTTGAAACAAATACTTGGCCCTGGGGGAATGTTACATCCCCAGTCCAAAGAAGCTGGCTCGGTGGGACGTATCCCGACCCCGAGCTGAAAGAAAGACTTGGCTCTGGGGGAATATTACATCCCCAGTCCAAAGAAGCCGACTCGGTGGGACGTAACCCGACCCCGAGCTGAAAAAAAGACTTGGCTCTGGGGGAATGTTACATCCCCAGTCCAAAGAAGTCGACTCGGTGGGACGTCACCCGACCCCGAGCTGAAAGAAAGACTTGGCTCTGGGGGAATGTTACATCCCCAGTCCAAATAAGCTGACTCAGTGGGACATGACCCGACCCCGAGCTAAATAACCAAGCGGCATCGGCGGAACGAAATCCAGCCCCGAGCCGAAATAAACATCGATCTCGGCGGTACAAGAGCAGACCCGAGACGATTAGCCAAGAGGCCTCGGCGGAACGAATCCAGCCCCGAGCCGAATAACCAAGTGGCCTCGGCGGAACGAATCCAGCCCCGAGCCGAATAACCAAGTGGCCTCGGCGGAACGAATCCAGCCCCGAGCCGAATACTCATTGGGACTTATTCAGAAGGGAAGTGAATCAACCTTGAAGCCCTACCGAATCTGGCATGGGCGTCCCCTTGCCAGACCAGTGAGAAACAAAAAACAAATAAATAAAATCAAAAGGTGGGGGTGACTTAGCACTTGTCCCAAAAGCAAAAACGTTAAAATGTAAATAACAGCACGGATGTCTCAGAACAGCGTCCCGTCTGAGGCCTCCAAAACACAATTCTGAATCTTTCAATTCAGCGTCCTGGCGAACCAGGATTTGGATCAGGTGAGCGTTTGAATGGTAAGGGCACCTCCTCTGTACGTCAGGTCACTATGGAGCCTGCGTTTTACGCGAGGGCTCCTCCTTACCGCGCTGGAGCAGGTGCACGCTACAGGGGCATAACGCCTCCCCGTGCTGCGCCTCTCCGGATCCAAATGATGAATGGATCAAAGAGTGTCCGGGTTACTAAGGGCATATTCCTCCTTAGGTCCGGTGTCACTGGAGCAAGCAATCGTCACGGGGGCATCGTCTCTCCCCGTGCTATGCTTTCCCACGGATCCATTACATCGAGCGGCCTTGGCGGAACAAAATCCAGCCCCGAGCTGAGAGAGATGACTCTGGGGGAATGTCCCATCCCCAGACCAAAAGAGCATGACTCGGTGGGACTAAAACCCGACCCCGAGCTGAGAGGGATGGCTTTGGGGGAATGTCCCATCCCCAGACCAAAAGAGCATGACTCGGTGGGATTGAAACCCGACCCCGAGCTGAGAGGGATGGCTGGGGGAATGTCTCATCCCCAGACCAAAAGAGCATGACTCGGTGGGATTGAAACCTGACCCCGAGCTGAGAGAGATGGCTCTGGGGGAATGTCCCATCCCCAGACCAAAATAGCATGACTCGGTGGGACTAAAACCCGACCTCGAGCTGAGAGAGATGGCTCTGGGGGAATGTCCCATCCCCAGACCAAAAGAGCATGACCCGGTGGGACTAAAACCCGACCCCGAGCTGAGAGAGATGACTCTGGGGGAATGTCCCATCCCCAGACCAAAAGAGTATGACTCGGTGGGATTGAAACCCGACCCCGAGCTGAGAGGGATGGCTCTGGGGGAATGTCCCATCCCCAGACCAAAAGAGCATGACGGTGGTGGGATTGAAACCCGACCCCGAGCTGAGAGAGATGACTCTGGGGGAATGTCCCATCCCCAGACCAAAAGAGCATGACTCGGTGGGACTAAAACCCGACCCCGAGCTGAGAGGGATGGCTCTGGGGGAATGTCCCATCCCCAGACCAAAAGAGCATGACTCGGTGGGATTGAAACCCGACCCCGAGTGGGGAATTTCAATTTCAGGTGGTAGCAGGACATTGCTGCTTTTGTTTTCATCATGAAGGGCCGCCCGAAGATGGCCTGGTAACTGCTCATGCAGTCTACTACGGTGAAGTCCGTCATGATTGTCCGGGTCCGAGGGTGTGTCCCGACAGTTATTGCCAACTGTATTTTTCCCAGTGGGATGACAGTTGATCCTCCGAAACCGTATAGGGGAGTGCTATCGTTGGTCAGGGTTGCATATTCCACCCCTAGGTCGTCTAGTGCTTCTCTGGAAATTATGTCAACCGCGCCTCCCGGGGTCTACCAGGATTCTGTCAACCTCCGACCCGCTGATGATTGCCTTGATTATCAATGCGTCGTCATGAGGAAAACTTACTCCTCGGGCATCCTCATCAGTGAACATTATTGGTACCGACCGGGCTCCCTGCAGCCCTGTGTCCTGCTCTGTCTCTAAGACATCTGGTCCTCGGGTTCTGCTGTAATCCTTCCTTGACCGGTTAGAGTTTCCGGCCAGTGTTTTTCCCCCTGCGATGATGTTGATTGGCGACCACGTGCTCTTTGCCGGGCTATCATGACCTCGTGGTCAATGTATTTGTTCAGATACCCGTTTCGTGCTAGATCTTCCATTTGTTCTCGCAGGTCTTTACATCCGTCTGTTGCATGTCCCTTGGAATTGTGGTGCACACAGTAGGCCTTTTGATTCCTATTGTCCGGTGGGAATCTCCTTTGATCGGGTTCCACTAAGAGACCTTTCCCTTGAATCTCCATGATAATTTGTCTTAGTGGTTTCTTCAGGGGGATGTATGCATCTTCCCCGACCACATGGTTTTACTTGGGTCGGCGCTCTTCTCTCCTGGTTGTCCCGGTGGATGGTTTGAACTCTTTTTGCTTCGGGGGTGGTCTCCTGGATTCTCTTTCTGTTCGGCGGGGGCGCCCTCCCTTGCGGTCCTATCTCTGATGGTGCTCCCTCTTCGGGACACTTTCTCATCGTTTTCTAATAAAACGAACTTTCGGGCCACCTCCAGGGCGGTGGCGTAGTCCGGGGTGTCTTGGATCCTTAGATGGGTCCACAGCCTTCCGACCCTCAAGGCTCCTTTCAAGCTTTCCAGGGCCCCGGGGGATTCATACCCTCCAACCTCGAGTACCATATTATGGTACCTTTCAATAAATATTCAGAGGCTCATCGTCTCCTTGCTTCATGAGCCTGAGTTCTCCAATCGTTTTTCTGGGGACACAGGCCCCCTTGAAGTGTCGTATGAATGATTCTCTCAGTCGCGCGAAGCTGTTGATGCTTCTTGGGGCTAGGCTTCGGTACCATAGAATGGCCGGTCCGGCAGGGTGAGCGGAAATACTTTGCAGATGGCGTCCCCGGTTACCCCTTGTACTTCCATTAATAGAACGAACCCTTCAATGTGGGTTTTGGGATCGGTACGGCCTTTGTACGGTGTCATGTTGGGCATACTGAATCTTTTTGGGAATTTCTCTGATCTTATTTCTTCCGTGATGAGGGACTCATCTTGGCGTCCTGGTCATTCCCTTTGTTTGCATTGGGGTATACTCCCCATTTGACCAGCTCCTCCCGCAACCAAGATTTCATGTTGCTATCTTGGATTCCATGCCGCCCTCCGTGGTTTCTTTTCTTTCTGCTATCTCGGGAGTGGCGCTTTTCTGGGTCGGTGTCATCTCGCACCTTTTCGGTATGTTCCTTCCCTCTTCTCCGGGTACTGTGAGGGCTACCGTAGGAGGAGTCCGGTGATGTTTCGTCATCTTCCTCTTCCCACGTGTCCTCGGTTTGGGAATCTCTTTGTACCACCATAGATCTCACCCTGTAGGGTTCCCTCCTCCGGGTCTGTTGTCTTCGCTTGTATCGATAATTCTCTTCCCTTCTGTTATCTCATTCCTTCGTCGGCTAGTCCCAGCCTCGAATTTCCGTCGTGTGCTCCTTCCATTCTCTCCAACCGATCTACTATGGTTTTTAGTAGAGTTTGGTTTTCCTCCCTATTTTTCCTAAGGTTTTCCTCGATCTTTTCCATCCGGTCTGCAGTTGAGTTCCCTGATGATTGTTGGTTTCCGCCTTCCGCCATTTGTCTTTACGCGAGTTGCTTTTGTAGGATTCCCACAGACGGCGCCAACTGTTGACGGCTGATTTTGGTCTCAGGGTAATATGGGAATATTACCTCCGAGGTAATCCTCCCTCAACGGTGAATTTGTTTGGTTATGGGGGAAACCAAAAACAAACTTAGCAGAAGACAGAAAATACGCCAATCGACAGGGAGATTTAACGTGGTTCGGCGGATTTGGATCCGACCTACGTCCACGGACACAAACTGAACTGCTCTTTTATTACTGAAACTTGCGTCTATTGTGCTTACAAGTCTCTCAACAATTATTTTGTTTTTTTCTTGATTCTGATGTTTTTGGATGCTCTGCCCCCCTATTTATAATAATACAGAAACCAGACTCCTATTAGCATAAGAATTCCCACCTGAAGATGGTTTTTCTTTTCCTAAAGGACTCCTAGTTGACCCAATTCTTCTTTTCCCATAAGAATTCCTAATCAAAATTATTTTTACTCTCTTTATCCTATTAGGATGTTGACTTATCAATTTTACCCCATGGAAGTAGGATAATTAAATATCTTATTCTGTAGGAATAGGGTGACTCTTCTCTGGAACATGTTTTGCCACATGCTCGGTCTTCATGTGGTCGGTCATGATGATCCTTCGAGCTAAGAATGCTTCTGCCGATCCGATTAATGCCCGGTCGCTGACCCAAAGTGGTCGGTTACTGATGAAAGTGCTCGGTCTCTTACTGTTTATGATACTCATGTGATCGGGTCGGCATTAATGATTTCGATCAGGAAGGGAATTACCCTTTTGTCCCTGTCATGCTGTTTCAAATATTATAGTGCCTAAAAACACCATCAACAAATATATTTATAATTTATGATTTAGTTTTGTTACCTTATAATTCTATACGACGCCGTTGAGAGGTATTATTCTTTCGCAAATGGCAATAGAAGATTGAATCGAGGGAATTGTTTGGCGGTGGTGACAACTCTCAGTCAATTGAAAATGTCATGGCTAGCTAGATCCATCGCACAATCTCTTAAGCTCGATGACGACGGCGAAGAAGATCACTCACATACAAACAACTCCAATGGTTCAAATGAAGAATCAACGGCCGACACTCCACGCGGAGTCAAAGAGGACCTCACGGATCTCACCAAATCCTTCTCGCGCCAATTATGGGGCGTCGCTTCTTTCCTAGCTCCTCTTCCACAAGAACAACCACCGTCCGATGAATCCGATACGGACGTCTCTGATGAGGCACTTCTTGAAGGAATCAAAAGCGATTTCGCCGATATTAGCGGCAAATTCAAGAGCGGAATCTCGAAATTGGCGTCTAATTTCATACAAATTGGATCGGTGACTGACCCGTTCGATGCGGTTGGTGTTACTGAAGAGGTCTTGTTTTTTGCCAGAAACATCTCTATGCATCCCGGGACTTGGATTGATTTTCCTGTTCCTGACGATGACGATTTTGATGGTTTGTTCTTTCTCAAATTATTTGATTTTATAGTAGTATTTTATTATTTGATTATTAATCCAGCATCTGGCACTGTCCGACAAACGTTAACGTTCACAAAAACATAATTGAGCTTATTTTTTTACGCGAGCTTGTACTCTAGCGTTCCCCGACTTATAAACTAGTTTATACTCTCTGACGATACCAAACACACCCTAACTGTATGAAATATGTCTGCTCTTTGATTTATGTTCTAGTTGATTTCGCTTGTGCTTTAATTTTCAAAATTTTCCATGTGTACTTACTTGTTATGGGAGTTCGGTTGCTATGAATGGTCTCTGAAGTTGCGTCATCTTAATAATTTACTTTAGACTTTGAAATGTAACCAATGAAAATGTATTTTCAAGATTCTTTGGCTTCGTTTAACAAGATTATTTGGCATATATTTAGATTATTTTAGTCTCGTTTAGGTGTGTTTTTTTGGCCTCCCACTAATATTCAATCTGTGAAGCTAGAAATTCCTAAATTATGAACTCAATTCCCAGTCATTTTGATAGAAATCTAGTCATATATCACGGCCAATTTCATTTCCATTTGTTGCGTTCCATCGTTTTTTTTTTCTTTTATGAGATTTGTGCTGAACATTATCTCATTCTGAACTGTTTTCTCTCTGGTTTTATATGTTCACATGTACACATATGCCTTATAAATTCAGACATTGCATTCAAACAAGAATTTGTACTATAAAGAATCCTTTTGGTTGGGTTTCTAGCAGAGAGATGCACTCTATTTTCACGATGCATATTCCCTTTTTATTTCCTCCAATTAAATGAATCAAACTGATATCAGTTGTTGTTATATTTAATTTATTTTTTCAGATTTTGACATGTCTGATGCCCAACAAGAACATGCTTTGGCTGTTGAACGCCTTACACCTGCATTAGCTGCTCTCAGGATGGAACTTTGCCCGGGGCATATGAGTGAAAGTTGTTTCTGGAAGATTTATTTTGTACTTTTGCAGCCTAGACTTAATAAAGATGACGCCAAACTTTTGACAACTCCCCAAGTAAGTCGATCTGTTGCTACGTGGTTGTGTGTTTCTTTGTTTTCTTTAGCCATTCAATTTCTGTTGAACCCAGAGATTCTCAACACAATGGTCGTTTATGGACTTCTTTATTACATACTAAAGCAGGCAGTTTTGAATTTTCTTCCCCCTTTTGTCTGACGTGATGGTTTGTCGATGTTTTTGGGTTTCTTTATTTCATTTATGAGATGTTTTTGTTGGTGATATGTTAAAGATTATTTATTGAACCATCTTGAGAATTGCGGTTCATTAGGTAGCCCCACTCCACCCTCTCTCTCATTTTCTCACTTTTATGGTTGATAAATGCAGAGATAAATCTTAAACAATTGGTTTGCCAAATAAAATTGTAGGTAACTATAATGTCTTAGATTTGACATTAGTCTTTATAAAATTCATTGGCATTGGACTACAAAAGTTTTTTTCAATTCTGCTAAGAATATGAGTAGCACCTTGTGAAAACTGGACATGGCTGTCAGCTAACTACATACTTTCCATCTCTGTTCTGATTTCCTCTGCCTTTTATTTAAGCTTAAGTTGCCATCCATTTCTAATAGATGACTGTATTCACACAGATACTGGAAGCCAGAGCAATGTTGGCGCACGAATTGCAGAACAGAGCTAAGTCAAAACCAGAACCAGTTAATTCTGATGTTGCTGCTTCTGATGCCAACAGAACTGATAAGGGTGGTGCTTCTTATATGGGTGATACTGCCGAGTTACCTGAGAAAGAATGTCATACTGTGCTGTCTCCTGTCCATTCTGAATCAGTGCCTCGTAATGCATCTGCCGCTGATGAAGACCCATCTGTTATAGCAATTGATTTCGAAACAGTGAAGCACCCAGTTCAAATTACTGAGATGCAGGTTATTGACAAGTCTGTTGTGAAGGAAGACGCTGTGGACGCGGCCAAACATCAACATTCACTCTCTGGTTCCTCTGTTGGAGTTGAAGAGAAATTTGATGATGATGGCGATGATTGGTTGAAAGAGGAAAGTTCAGAAACGGTTGGTATGAGTGGTTCCACAATGCATCTGGAAGATGATGAGGATGTATCGTTCAGTGATCTTGAGGAAGAAAATGGAGATGTTCCTATAAATTACAAGAAAGTGACTTCTGGCTCTGATTCTTCAACAAAAGACTCACGAGACTGGGTTCAACTTTAGCAGGAGCTCTGCTGACACGGATAAGGATATTAGCTCAGTGGGTGTCAAACCTACTGCATCTCAGCAGGTAAGTGCTCGTAATCATGAGACCAAGGAATCCAATGACTGGCCTGATGTTAATGATATTGATGAGATGTGATAATACCATAAAAGTACTCTTGGGTATATTGTTCTAGCTGATTCTTGTTAATAGCCTGCATATGGTTTCTCCAGTCAAAGTTAGGCACTTAAGCTTTGTTTGCTATATCATATGCTTGTACATAAAACCCTATCGAAATTGAATAATGATGTGCGTACCTCATTTTTTTTATTTAAGAAATATTAATATGTGGAAAATTCAGAGACAGGTAAAAGATCCCATTTTATTTGATCTGGAAATTGCATGCTGTTGATTTATAATTGTTAATGGTAGATGTTCTAAATTTTGTTGCTTCTTTGAAATATGAATCTTTAGGATAAAACTGATCGCGTCCTAGAAATAGGCAAAACAATTTGAGACTTGGAAACCAATGAAGCGAAATATGGATTCCTGTGAATAATTATGTCACAAGTACAGGGGGGATTAGTTTATTTTGGGTAGGCTAGACCTCTTCTTTTTGGCAGTATGGAAGGAACCAGGATCATGAAAGAAAAAACCCTTAACTAGACAGGAAAATGATTTTCAACTTCTTTTCTTTTTTTTACATCTACTATTTTACACTTATATCACACTGCAAGAAGAGCATTTTATGTAGACCCCCCTATCTCTTTTTTCAGCAATTTCGCTGTACGTTGACAGAGAAGGAGCCGATTGTTTTATCTCCGTTTGATCCAATCTCAGCCCTGGATACCGAGAGACCATTTTCACGGAAGGCTCTTGCATATCTGAGAGCAGTCCCGTTCGATTTCGAGCGCAGATGTCCCGCCTCAAACCCTGCACAAAATACTTAATCGTGAGCCACAGTGGTTCGCTAGTAGTCTGTAAATTAAGCATAAGCAGTGAACATACATGCGAGGTTCTTGCAGCAATCAAACACTGGGTTAGTTTCTGCCTTTGGCTTTCTGTATCCAAAGTGCAACCATCCCTTTGCACTTTCTTCATCCCTAAAACCATAATATAAGAAGCCTCGTGCGTGAGATCATATTTTCGTCATCCCTTTGCTGCGGCATTAGCGGCAGGATAATTCTATGCATATTCTTCTGAAATAAACTTGAAAGTGATGCGGTATCTCTCTAAGTTCACACACATGGGACATCAAATTATGGAATCTCAAACATCTAGGGGGTCCAAAGGTACTCAATTTTTTTATTATTATAAAATAATAATTTGATATAACTCTCCACATGGAAGAAGTTCCGAATCCATAACTTTAAATTGATCTATGATGATCATCCGATATGTTTAATTTGATCAAAAGAGTTGCACCCTCACACTTGTACTTGGGTCTACATGGCATAGTTTCTCCCTACTGTCATTTCCAAGCAAGTACAAAAGGGTACATTAATAAAATTTAAAAATTGCATAACTAAATTGAAGAGTTTCTATTTTATTGTTTTAAATATTTCTGTTGAATGCTGACTATTCTTATCCAATTAAAGATTAAATTGTCGCATTCTTGACTCTGAGACTCAGGTCGTTTTTTCTTCTCTGCTTCTGCTTTCACTTTTTTCTTTTGATGATTCGGAAAAGCAAGTTTAAGGATTTGCTTCTGTAATAGCAAATAAGTCATATCGAACATAAAGTTTCCTATTTTTTTTTTCCTTTTTTATTGTCTGTCAGAATCAAGATTGCTTTTTGGTAGCGTATTATTTATGGACCTGCTATTAGTGAAAAAGGGTCTTGATTTTACACGGAAAAACAAGAAGTTGCTATTTTTATCGGCAGCTTGTAGTTTTAGTGGTTATGGTTTGCACAAGTTTTATACTTTGCCTGCTATAGCTCGGAAGAGAAAGAGAGTTTTGAAGTTCTTTGGAGCTTTGATTTCTATTGCAGAGGCTATTTCTGATTCTGCTGAAACATTCGGATTGGTGTCCAAAGACTTGAAAGCTTTCTTGAACTCTGATTCTGACCAAATTCCCAAAAGCTTTAAGCAAATTTCCAGGATCACGAACTCAAATAAGTTCTCGGAGTCAGTAATTATTGTCACACAAGCTTTGTCTAGGGGAATTTTGCGAGGATATCGATCCCAGGCTAAGAGTGATGAGGCTGCAAGTAATGATCCAAGTTTCGAGGACAGAGTTTTCGACAAGCTTTTTACAACAGCTGGGTCTGGTTTTGTCTCTGTTGTTGTAGGAAGCTTTACTAGGAACTTGGTTATGGCTTTTTATACAGACGGGCAATCTTGTGGCGAAATAATGCAGTGGAATTCAAGTAATTCGATTGGCACGGACCATCTTGGATTGGAAAACAATTCAATTCCAGGATGGCTGAATGTGGTTTGTGGCAATGAGAAGTTCAGAGAGCTTATTGAGGATTGTGTCCAATTGTTTGTGAGCACAGCGGTTGCTGTTTATAATGACAAGGCTTTGGATATGAACACAGATGATGGATTCTTTAAGGAATTGACTAATCCCAAACATGAAACAAAAGTGAGAGAAGTGATGGTATCTGTTTGTAATGGTGCAGTTGAGACTCTTATCAAAACATCCCATCAAGTTTTAACAAGAAGGAAGAAGCTTTCTGGGCAAGAAGCATTTTGGGCTAAATTGAAAGAAAGAAATTCATCTACAATATTGGCAGTGGCAAGCAATAGAAAAATTATTCTTGATGTCTCTGGGAGAGTAGCTTTTGAAATGGTCAGGTCTTTCCTTGAAATCTTGCTGGAGAAACTATTTGATGGAATCAAAACATCTGTGGATGTTGTTAATGAGGCTATTGTTGAAAATGGTCTTGAGATTCTCAGATATGTTACTGCAAGGATTTCAGTTGTTGTTACTGTATGTGTCTCTTTGTGCTTGCACTTTTTAGATGGTGCCTGGATTTTGGCCCCCTCTTAAATTCTGTATTTTCTCATGACTGCACATTGGGAATGTGCATTAATAATACGACCAACATAATCAAAGAAATTATTTTCATTTTGATTTTTTATATCAAATGACTGTAAATTTGCCTTGTGTCATTGAAAGTCATCATTTCAATGACTAACTGCTTCTCGAGTGCATAGTGAATTATTTTTTTTTGAAACGTTGGAAACTTTGTCACTAAACCATTCGATCCGAGCTTTAGCGAAGCCGGTAAAATTTCCGACTGCCCCAAACTCTTACAAAGAAATATATCATTGAACTCAAACCCAGGATTTGGCAACCAAGTCCTAAGTTTTTTGCCACCAAACCACACCCATTGAAGATGCATAATGAATCATTCATGAAAACGATAAAAATCATAAAAAAAAACTACAGATAGAGGTAAATCCCCTGCTAGGAAGTAGAAACCACTCCTATGCCCGGATGAGGCTGTTCTAGCTATCTCGTTAGCCAGAGTTGCAACCTCTAGGGCATAATTGAATCATAATACATAAATTGCCTACAAGTAATGCAACAACCAATCTCTATATTCACAAGAGGGGGGTGAATTGAGTTATTGCCTAATAATGCGGAAATAAAAATCTTTGCCGATTTTAACTAGATTTACCGATTAAGCCTTAAGATGATTTTCTCTATGTCAATATATAACATATATGCAAGTTTATAGACAATAAGCATACAAATAAATGAAAGCTTGCAATAAGTAAATAGTTAAAGGTTAGAGAAAATGACACAATAATTTATAGTGGTTCGGCCAACAATGTCTACGTCCATTCCCCCAAACCGCGCTTGAAGATTTTCACTATCAACCGAGTTTTTCGTGGCTCACCCGCAACCAAGAGTTTTACACACTAGATTCACTCCAAACCTTTACACTTTGAGTTTTAGATATAAGCTCACTCAAAAACCTCAACTATGAGTTTTGTCTCTAGGCTCACTCAATAACCTTTACAATATGAGTTTTAGATAAAGGCTCACTCATAAACCTACACAAGTATTTTGAATAAATTTTTACAATTAACTTGGGCACTCACAAAAGATAAGAAGATTTAAGATGTGATTTTCTCACCCAAATGTATCAAAGCTCACTAATATGAATGTGAGGATGAAGCATGAGCTTTTTCAAATGTAGAGAGTGTAAGATATAGAAGATTTTAAAAACTCTATTTGCTATTTGGGAACTCACAAAAGATTACAAAAATTTGAATGTGAATGTATTACCCAAATGAAAAACAAGCTCTCTAATTAAATATGAAGATGTAAAATAATGAGCTTTATAAATTTGATTTTAGAGAGAAAATGATTTGAAGATGGTTAAAAACTCTCAAGAATATTTTCAGATGATTGGAGGATGAATATATGTGCAAGAGCTATGTTAGAAGTGAGAAAAATGGTGAATTTATAGATTTTGCATAAAACTAGCCGTTTTAAAGTTATGGGACCAGTATGCCGGTCAAATGGCTCAAAATATTACCGTTGGCACCTCTGGAAGTGGTATGCCGTCACAAGGACCGGTATGCCGGTTTGTAGACCGGTATGCCGGTTTTGAGACCGATATGCCTGTTTCTGATGACCAGTCAAAATTGACAGCACTCGATATTTTGGCCATAACTTGCTCTAGAAAATTCCAAATCATGATCCGTAAATTTCTACGTAAACTAGACACATATATCTATCCTCTGTAAAAATTGCAGCTTCAAAAACAATAAGATGAATTTTATCGGAATTGTGTAAAATACACATCTGAACATGTTGTAATAAAATGGCTCTAGCAAAAGTTCTATATATCGGAATTGTGTTCCGTTTGAACCATAGCAAACTAGAGACACATATCTATCTAAAGGTATATCATTTGAAGTTTAATTCAACTGGTTGCTAATTTTTCAAAACCATTTTCTGATGCACTTGTGTATTGAAATTCATTTTGGTGCAAATAAAGTGAAAATGATTCATTAAGCATTCTAAGTCATTTTAAATGCAAATGATGCAAAATGTATGATTCCTAAGAGCTTTAAAACATTTGAATAAACTCACTTACAATTAGTTTTAGCTCTTAATCATTATTTTGATCTTTATCTTGCTTGGCTCATTCTTGGACTTTTCATCATCTTTTTGCGTCTAGCTTTCTTGATCATCTTGTAGCACATTTTAGCTCTTTATCAACAATTGCTTCGAATCTTTTTGTAATGTCTCGCTAATATGCGTTGAAGACTTCAAGTGTTGACGTCATCAAAATCCATCATGCGATTGTGTCGCTAACAAATACGACTCAATCTATTGATCGCTTCTTGCATATCTTGGATTATCCAATTGATCTATTTGACAAGAAAATCTACAATACAACGGAGATATTATGTCATCTGTGTAATAATCCAATAATTCATTGTCACACGTGCTAAAATATTAAAAAATAATTAAAAATATGGATATTAAATCATACATATTATTTACTAATTTGTTGATAATATCACATCACACATCCTTCCGTTCCACTAAAAATTAGTCTTCTTGAGATCTTATCTAAGGACTATGTAAAATTTATAACAGTCACTAGAAATCTTATCATGCACTAAATTTATAACATTAAGAGCACCCGACTCAATTATCAAAGGAAGGTAGTTAAATTTGGAAAATAGCATGACTATTTTCCATTTGATCTTTGTGTAATTGTTGTAATTTGGATATCACATTAACTAAAAAGATATATATTAAATCATACATGTCGTTTATTAATTTATTGGTGATATCACATCACTCATACCTCCGTTGCTCCAAAGAATTACTCCACATTCACAAATATCATGAACCAAAAAATTCCACATCAATAAAAAGATTCTGGTCTCATCAGAATATCGATAAAGGTCACAAGTAAGGGTGGCAATGAAAAAAAGCCCGGGCCCGGAAAAGCCCGGCCCGGGTGTCTTCCGAGCTGGGCTTGGGCCCGGGCTTTTTTTTGGGCCCGAATTAAAAAAAAAATTAAAAATTAAAAATATATAAATATAAAATATATTTACACTATATACCAACACAATTCATAAATAAATCACAAGTTTCATTGATAAATTAACAATTTAAATGTTAAAAATAAATAAAAATGATACAAACATATTAAAAATATATATATATAATAGGAAAGCCCGGCCCTGGCTTTTTCCACCCCGGCCCGGGCCAAAGCCCGACGGGCCGGGCCGCGGGCTAAAGTGCCACCCTTAGTCACAAGTAGCGCATAAGGCTCTCGTTAAGGTCTTGACATATTTATTTTTAATTTTTATTATTATTATTATTATTATTATTATTATTTTTGTAGAGAATCTATTTTCAAGATCAACATTCACAACAACTTGAGCACAATTTACTGTAATGGATCAAACTAATGGGAGTAAACATTTTGTAGCCGTTAACAACTTTCTACAAGATTCGTTATAGATAATCTCTCCAATTAATAAATACAAAAACTTGTGCTCAACCTAACATTTACAATCATTCAATTCATAATCATAATATGATAATCGTATGTTTATATAATTGAAATTTTACACAACTGCGAAAAAAATATATATAAAACATCCACAAAACTGACTATTATATGAGATTTTATCACAAGGTATAAGCAATGTCAAGCTCTGTAAAAAGACTAAGAATTGCAAGAAGATTCATTCTATCAAGTACAATGAATGCAAAAGTTGAAAGTGATTGCCTTAGAATAAGGGACATCACCTTGATAAGCTGGAAAAAATGAATTAGAAAATGAAACTGACATTGAGAAAATATAAACACTTTCAGATTGAAGACAGGAAATAAATCCTATACCATTGGTAGCTTCACAAATTCTGTCAAAAATCAAAACAATTAACAAATGTAATACAAGGGATTCGTTCTAAAAACCACATTTGCATAGAATTATGTTAACTATAAGATAATATTACATATGAGAGCTACAAGATGACATTTTCAAAATAAGCAAAGCCAAATTTTGATTCTCAAGATACACGAATCCATGTAGAATAAAAGATACGGATATCTAATAAAACATTTAAAAGAACTTAGATAACTGAGAGAAACATTTTCAAGCTTCTCTTTTTGAATGCTACTATGTTTTTGGGTTTTGCTTTTCCAAATCTAGTCCAAGCTTTTGGAATTAACTAAAATTCAGTTTTCTAAGGAATTCGACCCGAAGGACTGTAAGCGCCATTGTACTTGATGAAAGATTTTGATGTAGGTTTGGTTAGTAGTAGTTGAATGCCTTAATGAGACGTATTGACGAGAGACTGTTGGCGATTTGGTCGCATAAATGGATTTTGATGACGTCAACATGAAAGAAGTCTTCGACGTACAAACACGAAGCAATACAAAAAGTGTCGAAGCATATTGGGTGAAGAGCGAGAATGTGAAGACTAGCGGCAAATCGAAGATAATGATTAAGAGCTAAATTTTATTGTAAGTGAGTTTACTCAAGTGATCTAAAGCTCTTAGGAATCATACATTTTGCATCACTTGCATTTAAAATGGCTTAGAATGATAAACGAATCATTTGCATTTTATTTGCACCAAAATGAACTTAATGCACAAGTGCATCGGTAAATGATCTTCTAAAAACTAGAAAACGGTTGAATTAAACTTCAAATGATATACCGTTAGATATATATGTGTCTCTTGTTTGCTACGGTTCAAACGGAACACAATTCTGATGCATAGAACTTTTGCTAGAGCCTTTTCAATACAACATGCTCATATGTGCGTTTTCTGCATTCATGTCACATTAGAAAAATTCCATAAAATTCATATGAATGTTTTTGGAGCTGAATGTTTTACAGAAGATAGATCTATGTGTCTAGTTTATGTAGAAATTTACGGATCATGATTTTGAAATTTCTAGAGAGAGTTATGGCCAAAATACCAAGTGTCGTCAGTCTTGACTGGTCATCAGAACTGAAACCAGGGAGCTCCAAACCGGTCCCCATACCGGTTTCCATACCGGTCTAGCCTTTATTGTGCAGTTACTGAAACCAGGGAGCTGAAACCAGGGAGCTCCATGCCGGTTTTATCGCCGGTCTTCATGCTGGTTTTGGCTGAGAAAATCATGCTCTCTGGAACCAGGGAGCTCCTCGCCGGTCTCCATACCAGTTTGCTCGCCGGTCTAACGACTAGTTTCTTAACAGTAATATATCTGTTGAGACCAGAATGCCGGTGCCATACCGGTCTCCATACCGGTCTCAGTGTTGAACTGCAGGGACAATTTTTATTTTCTATAAATGAGTCCCAAATTGGTTTTTGCTAAGAACTAACAACCTTCATATCATTTCTGAGAAAGCAAAAACAATAGTGTCTTAAAATCTTCATATTCATAAACACTCTCTAGCTCACACACTACACCTTCCATACACTTTGTAGTGAGCTTAGAACACTTGGGTTTGCTCTCACACAATCTTCTCATTATTTGTGAGTGCCCAAGTGTGTTTTAATTCTTCTTTATCAAAAACACTTGTGATTTGTGAAATCCCATTATTTGGGTAAATTGTAAAGGTTTGTGAGTGAGCCTACGTAGAAAACTCAAACTTGTAAAAGGTTCGGAGTGTGCCTTGGCGGAAAACTCTTGGTTACGAGTGAACCACGGAAAACTCGATTCTAGTGGAAATCTTCAAGCGAGGCTTGAGGGAGTAGACGTAGGCACGGTTTGCCGAACCACTATATATCGCGGTGTCGTATTTCTCTTTCCCTACTCTTTTATCCATTTGCAAGTTTATTTATATTTATATTATTGAATAGAAAACTTGCATATATGCTATTTATTGGAATAGAGAAACTTGGCCTAAAACTCCCATTTGGTAATAAGAGCTAAAATCGGCAAAGATTTTATAATTCCGCATTTGTAGCGATAACCCAATTCACCCCCCCTCTTGGGTATAGAGATTGTTTGTCGCTATTACTTGCAGGTAATTTCAGAGACAACTTGTATTTTGATGACAATGTTGCATTTCATTAGAAAGAGATATTTTCTCTTCGTGATCCAACACAAGAGGATCCTTGAGAGGTTTGGATAGTTCCATATTTTACTTGACTATGCATGTGAAATGTTTAGTCCTATTTGCTAGTGATCTAAAAGTACAACCCAAGAGTAGGTAATTATTTTATATGAAACTGTTAATTTTTTTTTTTTTTTTTTTTTTTGGAAACGATGGAAACCCCGCCACCAAACCACCCATTCTGGGCCGCAGCGCAGGTAAAACCACCGGCTGTCCCAGACTCTTACAAGAAGTGCACCGCCTAAATTCGAACCCAGAACTGTTAATTTTTTTAATAACAGATATTCTTCATCTGAGGCTAAACCATCTAATTGTGTCTCCAATAGATCACATCTCATTCATTTCCAAAAGAAAAATGCACAAATTAACATGAAATAAAAGTACACTTGAAATGACTTGATACTTTCTTTTATCCATGAGTTATGCTTTCTATTTCTGACAGGTGGCTGCTGTCAAAGCTGATTTAAATTACATTGGTTTAGGTGGCAAAATCGGTTGCATGGTGAATGGTGCAGGATTATCAATATCCATTATTTAAAATTGAATTTTTTTTTTTTTTCTTCGCGATTAACTTTGTGTGTTTTTGTTGAAATGAATATTTTATTCATTGTGAATACAGAAAGATGGAGGGTCGCTAAAGTGGTAGCATTGGCTGAACACAACTTGAAGGTATGAAAACTTATATCAAGATGAATGTTTTCATGAATTAATATCATATTTTATCATATTCTTGACTCTTTGCTTATTGTTAAATGGTCGCACAATAACCCAATATGATTATCTAGTAATAGAAACTAGTCAAGTATTAAAACTGGTTATTTTATACAAAAATGATAGACATATTTACACTTCTACATAAAATAACTAAACCTCTCTCACTGTAGCTACAATGATCACTGTAGCTATGAGAGGAGTATAGTTATTTTATGTAGAAGTGTAAATATGTCTATCATTTCTCTATTTTATATTCAAAGTCCATTCCGGATACAGTATGGGGTTGAAACCAATATGTTTGTGCTATTATTAATCTGTTTTCCAAAATTAGAGGAAGTTGGTGAGACTTTTCTGAAGAATTGATTTGGAAAATAATCCCTTTCCATTTCCCAAAAAAAGAATACTTCATGTTCTTCCACTTTAACTTTTCCATTTTTATAACTACCAATCTCTTATGATGATGTTAGCTTTCTTATGAATTATTTGTCGTTTAGCTCATTAGGCTTAGGTGAACTGGTAGATATTCAGTAAAGTATCATTACTTATCATTATGTATAGATTTTTGTGATATATATTCTCTTCTGTTTTATTTTTCAGTGATCATTATTTTAGTGATAAGTTTTTTTTTGTTTATTTAATCACAGGTTGAAATTTTTGCACAATTTGATATTGCCTTCCTTCTTTTTGCTTTAGGGCTTGAGTTTTCTTTGACAAAGGTGCATTATTCTCTACATGGAAAGTGTTGTTGACAAGAATTTTCTTTGTTCATAAAAAAATTGTTCTTCTTTGACAAAGGTACATCATTATGTGCTTGGAAAAAGTGTGATAATTATTGACAAGATTTTTCTTTGTTCACAAAATTTGTTTTAATTCATCATCAATGTAGTTAAAGTAGTGGGGCCAATTGATATTCTTATAGGGCTACTAGGGGTGAGCACCGGTTCCGAGTAGACCTGTAATCGGTTGGAACCGACCGAAAATCCGGGTTTGGAATCAGAACCGGTTGTAACCAGTCCGGTTCCGGTTCCAAATACATGGAACCGATTTTTTAACCTGGTCTGGTTCCGGTTCCAGAACACCGGAACAGGAACGGACCATAGAATCGGAACCGAAACTGAATTTAGAACCGGATTCGATACCCGTATTGATACCCGAATTTGATACCTGATATATAAAACGACATCGTTTTTTTTTTTTTTTTTTTTTTTTTTGCAGGAGAAAAATTAACTTAAGAACTGAAGCAGCAACCCTAAAGGCTAAAAAGACCCATTTGCAATTGCATCGCCGCCACTGGCCATCACACATTTCTTAGGTTGAATCTTCTCAGTTCTCATCACTTCTCAGTTGTCCTCAGTTCTCATTTCTTCGAATTTGAATCTCAATACTGCTTGTCGCTCCTTGCTTCACAGCCACACTAAGGTATACTTTTTGGTATTTCGAGTGTAATTTATATGAAAAAATCTGAACTTGGATGGGTTTGATGAGTAAAATTCCCTCTTTGAAATTCTAAAATTCGTTGTAGAATATCTGCATTGTAGCTAAACTCTATGAAATTTACCATATTCTCAATTTATTTTTAAATTTGTTGTTTCACCACTTCTCTTTTGAGCCGATAACATTTTTTTTATTCCATTAATTGAAGATATAGGCATGCATGTTTGTCGTTTGAACATGTTTCTTGTTTTAGTTTTTTTTTTCTTTATCTCTGTTTTGGACTTTTGGTTAAGTTCTTGATCTATGTAGCTTCAAGTATGACTTGTTTCAGTTTTTTGAATTTGGCATGGACATGATGGGATGAATTTCATTACATGTTTCTCCACTAATAAATTACAAACTGGGATGCAATTCGAAGATTCAATTTTTTTTATTTTAGTTCAACAATCACATTGATTCAGTTTTGTTCTCTGTTTTTGAAGTAATGAAGTTCGAGGTTACTTGTTGATTTATGATGGATTTTATCACAATCATGCAGATGGGCTGCCTTCATTGCTTGATTAAGTTTCTGTTTACTTCTATGACTAGTGTCAACAACCTAATGATCATTGCGTGTTAATACAGTGATGTTATTGTGTTGTGTTGCTGTTAGGCAGAATATTGTACAAATTGGGGATGCTGATCATCATCACATAAAGTGTTTAACATTTGGGCAATGCTGTTGTGTAGGGTTTTTAGGGGCTGAATTCGGTAACGCAGCGGAAGCGGCGGAAAATCGTATCTTCCGATTTCAAAACTTTTTCTCGGATTAATTAAATAAACATATATTATTTAATTATCCAATAATCAAATTATGAAATAAAATTCAATAAATCATATTTAAGTGAATTTACCAAATTACCCTTACTTTGGTATTTTGTCCATTTTAGTCCGAAATTGATCTAATCAATTTTGAATGATTCTAAATCATTTCTAAGATGAACTTAGCATGTTCAAAACATCAAAACACCAAAAGCACCAAAATCCCCAATTTTGTTCATCATGGCCGAATGCACCATTAGGGTGCCAAATTGTGCACTTTGTTTCAGCTTTCATTTAAAACACATCAAGATGTAATCCAATTAACATGAAACTTTATATGCATCATATACCATCCAAATACACAACATATATGAAAATCCCCAAATTTGGAATTGGTCATGAACCCTAATTTTTCAATTTCTTCAAATTGGACAAATTAGACCAAATTGGTTAAATCCAACACTTCAATCATCTTTCTTCCATCCAATCAAAGTCTCAACACAATGAAACAACTCAAGATCAAATCTAGGTCATCTAAGAGTGGGTCAACAACTCTAGATTAGCAACATGGTTTCCAAAACCTTAAAAGAAAGCTTATAACTACAATAGTCACAATCTTCCTTCATCATACATGCTCAACACTTCCATCAAAACTTCCATCAACAAAAACACAAGGAATAAAGAAAGAAATAACCTAATAACATCATATGTTAAAGCCTAAATCCTAAGGAACATTTTCCTTTCTAATAGCAAGTTGGAAAAACTCACTAAAATCCAAGCTTTCTTTGATTTCTTCTTTCTTTCTCACAAGCTTCCTTTGCTTCCATTAATGGAGTTTTTCTTTAAAGTGTATTAGGTTAACAATGAAATGAAATGAAAAATAATATATACTTGTATCAAAGATGCCTTGGCCGAAATTCACCAAACCAAATACAAGTTAATTAATTTCAATTTCATTTCACCTTACATTTGATCAACTTGATAAAATATCTTAATAACACTTTATAGATAGTTAATTAAGTCAACAAATGCAACTAAGAAAAATATATCTCTTATATATTAAGTGTATTGGCCGAAATTAAAAGAAATAAAAAGGAAAAATATATTTTTATTTTTCAAACAATTTTGAACAAATATCTTAAGAAGTCAAAATCAATTTGACAACCTTTTCCTTTAATGTAAAGTCAAACATTTACACTTATAATCATTTCCTAACTTTATCATTTGGTGATATATTTATATTTTAATTATATTAATCATTTAACAATTAATAATTAAATAATTAATTAAATACAAATATATCAAATATATGTATTATATTTACTTTAATATCTCAAATACATATATTGATGATATATGTCAAATACCTTTATTTGACTATTTATTAATGTGTATTTAATAATATCATATATTAAATACAAATACACATTAATTAGGAAATGACGGTTCGGCCCGTTCGCATGTATTTTTCGTTTAACGATTAAACGATTTATAAATAATCATCATTATTCATAAATGTTGCTCTAGTGCTCTACGAGTATGTTTCATTATTGAGACTCTCTAGATTCAGGTATATCCGTCACGAAATCCAATTTCATGTCCATAATCTATCCACCCGTAGATTATGACGATCACGGATAAACTAGCTGAATCATACAGGTCGAGGTCATTGCATACGTATAATCCCTCCGTCACAGGTATCCAGATAATCCCAGAGATATAGATGTAAACGTCAAATCTCTATAGGTATTATCTCGTCGACGTATCTATTAGCAATCTTTAAATAACACTCAGAACTTACTTCCGATGTATACTGTGGCCACAATTTAACATACTGCTAAATATATATGGACTACCTATGCTCTGTACACAGAACTGACGGATCCTATCTTGACACACACAGGATATCCTGAGGATCGATCCACACCCAACGAACAGACGGAGGTCTGATCTAAATAGATCGGTGACGTGACTGCCATCTAAGTGTGGAGGATGTCTCATACATCCACAGTGGTGTCTCAAGTCGAAGGACCACTATGCTACTCAACCCGAGAAGATTCTTATTGACGTTGGCGTACCATCCATTAAGAATCTTTGGTGAGCCGTTCAGTGTTTATCCACTATAAACACCTAACGTCTATACGAGTCTCCATAGACTCATGGTTCATTGGGATAAACCATCGGACCAAGTCTCGATATACGACATGTACTGGTCTCAACGGATTTGACTAACCGACCCGTGTTAGCAAATCTTGACCAGGAACTATGTTTGATAATATTCATATAGCAGTGACACTTCCCCATATCAATTACAAACTAACTTGTAACTGTGTACTGCATTATATATTATCGGGCCTTTGTCTAATATATACATATCACTAAACCATATTTAGTTTCAATCTAATCGTAATCAGATCGAATATGTATATAAGAACAAGAGGTGCAACCATAAATAAGTAATATTATGGAATAAGGGGATGTTTGTATTCATGAATCAGACATAAATACGGCCCGGATTGGCGCTCTGAGCACCAACCCCAACAAATGCTTGTTATTGATGTCTGATGATATCAGTTTTGTCAACACCTCTGGCATGCTCCTTGGAACAATGTGCTACTTCTGAAACATAGAAGAATTAAAAACTCAGATCATTTGTATTCTGTAAAAGTGATTGTAGTATTAGATGGCTTTGTTTTTTTTGTTTTTTTTGGAATGATAAACCAATTTCTTGTTTCTGTCCAATGTTTTGTATTGCCTAACTACAAACACTATAAAGAGGACGCCCAAGGACATGACGTTTTCTCCAGGACGAGTCCATCTGCAAGCTAGATGCAAGAGGAGTTACCAAAACAGTCAAAGTCAGTAATAATCAGAGCAAAGAGGCACTAAACACTCCATTTCACTTTATCTATGTTAGTAACAGAGAAGGGAAAAAATAGGGTAATTCGGAACCGGACCGGAACCGAATTGGAACCGAATAACAGGATACCCTATTTAATTGGGTAGGTTCCGGTTCCACTTAGTTAGGAACCGATTTTTTCCGGGTAGGTTCTGGTTCCATGCGGAATCGGAACCAGTTTTGCTCACCCCTAAGAGCTACTACAAATTGAGATATTCATGTACATGCATGCTTTTTAATTTAAAGTTGAATTCACAGTTTATAGCATATATAAATCAGTGAAATTAAGTTTATTTTTGTTTAAATTATGCAAATGAGTTCACACTACAAAAATTATGTCATTTAGCGTCGAAACTAATCGACGTAAAAATCTAAAATTTCGACGCAAATGTAAATTAGCGTCGAAGTAATTAGACGCAAAAATTGGACGCCGAAACATGGACGAGAATAATATTTAGCATCGAAACAAAGATATTCGACGCTAAAAACTATCATTTTGCGTCCAATGTATTTCGACGCTAAATAAAATTTTCTGACGCTATAGGTCAGATATTGCGATGAAATAATTCGACGCTAAAAGTTAGACTTTTAACGTCGTTTCGTTTCGACGCTAAAGTATATTAAAAAAATAATATTTGTATACTTACAGCGGTGATTTTTTAACTATTAGTGTCAAATATTATCGACGCCAAAAACACATTTAGCGTCGACTATTTCGATGAAAATAGTTTAAAATGTGTTTTTTAAAAAAATTATTAATTTATTGCTTTTTGGTCTAAATAATTAATTTATATTTAATTTAATTGAAAAAAATTCCTGATTAATAACAGAATTACGAAATATTATAATAATTATTTTATTATTATATTGAAATTGTTTTTAGAAAAAATACATATTATATTAAAACTATTTGTTCAAAATGTTTATACAAATGGATATAAAATTTATTGCTACTGTGATGGGGGCGCTCGAGCCCGATACACCCTGACTGAGTGAGGCCTCCAACAGCTGGCGGAAGCCAGCATTTGCTGTTCGAATTGCTTCATCTTCTTCTCGTGGTCCACCTTGACCTGTTGTAGCTCCTCCTTAGTCTTCTTCAGCTCGTCTCGGGTGGTGACTAGCTGGTCTTCGGTGGTGGTTAGCCGGTCTTGAGTGGTGGCTAGCTGGTTTTGGGTGGTGACTAACTAATCTCGAAGAGATGAGGCATTGTCCGAATTAACAGTATTGCGTGCAGATGACGTCGGCTTCTTACGAGTGTCAAGGCCAACGTTGTAAGCTGTCTGATTCTTGAAAACCAATTGCGACAACTGCTCATTTGGTATCGGGTCGGACCCTGTCTCGTGAGTTTGATGTTGGAGTTCATCATTTCGTTCTATTTAAAAAAATAAGTTAATGTTAGAATTTGAAAAAAATTAATTATCATATATAATAATAATTATTTTATTTTAAAAACTGAAACTTATATAGCAGTTTTCAGCTTCTTCATTTATCCATTTATTTTTCTCATTATAATGCGTTACTCGGAAAAAATCTGGAAATGATTGCACCTTAACTGTGCTACTCTGTTAAAAACAGAAAATAAATTCAGTATTATTCCACATTAGTAAAAATAATGAACTGTTAAATTTTACGTTATGATATATTTACCTCAGAATGTTCGGCACGATGTTGGATAAATGGCTTCGAACCTCCACGGTGGTTAAAACGCAAGTGACTTCGATTTTCTGCATTTGCGTAACATTTATCATGCATTTAACAACACTATAAGTACCGAAAACAAAGACAATTATAAATTTCCGTTTATTTCAAAATTTACCTCGTGTTTTTTGCTAGGCCAAAGCTCACATAAGAATGTCCAGTCTTGCTCCTTTATAAAATCAAGCTTATGTTGTGGAGCATCTGAAGGTCCATGTTCGTCGAATATTGGTTTTATGACTTTTGTCTTATAATCCTTATAACTTTTCCCCATGTGGTAGTCAATATATTGTTGGACATTCACTTTGGTCAGATCGAAGTCGAACCACTCCTACATGAATAGCAACCGAGTAAAAATAAGTATAAAATAAAAATGTTAACAAACAAACAATATCGAAAACTTAATACTGTAAAGAAACTCACAAGTAGCGAAGAGAATAGCTGGTTAATTTTCATCTCCTACGGTATCTTTCTCCAAGAAACGTAGTTTTGGGGAGTTTCAAACCGAGCTGTAGCACCTATGGCTGTAGTAAACGCTGAATTATGTTGTCCGACTTAACTTTGTCCATCATCTGATATCTCAATCCGGATACGACCGTGAGCCTTAACGTGCTTAGCCAACCCCAAGCCACGGGTGCGTCCTCGACCCTTCGTTGTACTCGACTCACCTGTGCTAGCAGAGACTCCATCAGGGCCAGTTGTCCTTGCTGATGTAGATGGAGTCGCATTAGCCCGTCTGTGATTGCCCGGTGCCATCTGCAAACACACATAAAATTTCAGGTTTCCATCACAATATATTATTCGGAACATGAATTAAGAAACAAGCACAACAATTAATTATGAAATCAACCCACACCAATGATGTCAACCCACACACCATAGACAAATCATGTGCCACTCAGCTAAATTCCTCATCCATCATTGAATACATACACAATTATCACTTACTCAAAAACACTTGCAAAATCAACAATCAAACCTGATAATCATAAACCATGCCAACTTCTTTGACCATCTAAAATCCCTCCATCATCTCTGTATCCACTTACTTAACACCACAGACCTATCTCTAAGTATATGCAAACAGAGTGAAATTATGGAAATCCTAGTTAAAGAACCTTAGTTTGAATATATAACTTCGAAGCCAAACAAAACTAAATGACACAGAGCAAAACTTCAAACTCATGGTATCCATTTTTTCATTTAATACATAAAAAATTGTAGCTGCCCATCTTGATCATGACGAGTACTAAAACTGAGATCACAAGCATTCATTCAATATTCCACCAATATATTCAAACAAAAAAAAATAACACGCTTTCACTAAAACAGAATATCATTAGAAGCCAATCCTCTTGTTCATGGGCATGGCTGATAAAATGTAAAACGCAAAAATTGAAGATAAAGGAATCGAGATAAAGCAATTGCTGCTGTTCTGGGCGAGAAC
Organism: Zanthoxylum bungeanum; assembly: GCA_019454045.1. Lineage (NCBI taxonomy): Eukaryota > Viridiplantae > Streptophyta > Magnoliopsida > Sapindales > Rutaceae > Zanthoxylum > Zanthoxylum bungeanum. The sequence goes on from SKCR01017123.1 coordinate 48,650, forward strand.
AGAAGCATTTGCTGCTGTTCTGGGCGAGAACAGCAGCAATTGCTTTATCTCGATTCCTTTATCTTCAATTTTTGCGTTTTACATTTTATCAGCCATGCCCATGAACAAGAGGATGGGCTTCTAATGATATTATGTTTTAGTGAAAGCGTGTTATTTTTTTTTGTTTGAATATATTGGTGGAATATTGAATGAATTCTTGTGATCTCAGTTTTAGTACTCATCATGATCAAGATGGGCAGCTACAATTTTTTATATGTCAAATGAATTTAAAGTGTATTATAATCTACATATCCTACAAGGTAAAATTTCAAATAGAAAATATTGAACTTGTAATCTATCCATATTATGTTGCTAAAAGTCTTTCCTGAATTTCATGTGGTAAAGGATATCCAGATGCTAATTGGCAGGCAAGGCAATGCAAAATTTAAAATGAACAGCATAAAGACCGTAAAACATGATGTATTTCACGAAATATTATTATTTTTTCACATGCAACTTTGCCACGGCTAAAAAACCGAAAATATTAAAATCCCAAATGGGATAACACTTGTGGCATCAGAAGATGATTCTTCAGCAAACACACATATATGTAAGATTATCAAAAAATATAAAAATAATGCACACTTGTAATAGATAAGATTTAAGAACAAACCCAACTCAAGAAAGCCAAAAAAAAATAAAAAAAATACGTCCACATCACAGACACAGAATCGACGCCTAAGCCAAATCCAATTTCATAATCACAACATCACAAACTGATTTAGATAACAAATTTAAAATTAAGCCCGAAAACAAAGTAACCCCAGAAAGAGCGAACACCTCCAATGTACCCAATAAAGATTAAAATGATTGATTAATCATATTACAGAGAGTTTGATTTGAAAACTTACCTGTAAAGTCGTCTGGAGCTTGCTGAGGAATCAAATTTTTCGGTATTTCTCTGTTTTTGGTCGTTTGAGCCGAGAAAGAAGATGACACTGGTTTTAGGGATTTAAGGGACATTTAGCGTCGAAATTATTTGCTTTTAGCGTCGAATAATTCGACGCTAAAAAGTTGGCAGCTAATTAAAAAATTAGGGTAATTTTTTGGGGAAATTTAATTTTTTCAGTTAGCGTCGAATAATCTGAAATCGACGCTAAATGTCTAACATTTAGCGTCGATAAGAGTATTCAACGCTAACTGTCTAACATTTAGCGTCGATAAGACTATTCGACGCTAAATATCGACATTTCTATTATTTAGCGTCGATTATTATTTCGACGCTAATTGTAAGACTTTAGCGTCAAATATTCTCATTTCGACGTTAAATTGCTACCATTAATAATAATAACAATAATATGATAATTATACTATTAATAACAACAACAATCGTTCAACCATATTTTAATAATAATTCAAAACAACAACCATACATTATAATAATAAAAATTATTCATCAATCACATCATACACTAACTTCATTAGTCACTATTATCTTCGGTATTTGAAGATTTGTGACTGGACTCGAAGTCATCTTCAGTGTCAAATTCTTCTTCATTTGCTACTTCCACGCTAACTTCAGAATGAGGAATTATCTCAACGTCTGGGTTATCTCGAGTTAATGTGATATTTTCAAGAACGGTCACATTTGGTACATGAAATATATGTTGAGGAACTTCGAAGTTGTCAGAGACTTCTTGTGTTTCATCTGATATTTCAACACTATCTTTCTCCTGTGTGTCTCAAATGCCCCTATGTTGTAACTTTTCTGCCACCATCCATCCATTTCCTAGCTTTGGATCAGATATATATATCACTGATCGTGCTTGGGTACAAAAAATGTATGGATCATTCTTGTACCAATAACGTTGAACATTAATTGACGTTAGATGATTACTAACTTGAATTCTCATTTTTCTGGCATTTGTGTCAAGCCACATGCATTCGAATAGCACAATATGTCGTCTGGGTCTGTATATCAACTCAATGATTGATTGCAACACTCCGTAGAAGTCAATAATATCTGAGTCGTGTTCTCCTTGGACTATAATTCCATAATTCTGAGTAATATGTGAAACATCTCGCTGCTCGGTATGAAATCTAACTTCGTTCACAATGCATCCACTGTATTCATAAGTCTGCTTTTGAGGCCCATAATCCAAGGAAACCAACGAGGATGACGAGTCCAATTGACCATTTTGCACTTGGTTGTTTATCTAACAATGAGAGAAATGTGTGTGTTAATAACAAACTGAAATATTTACTGTTAGGATAAAAATAAATATATAATGTTAGGCCTTACAATGTCTCAAACCATGTAGGAAATTATTTTTTGTGTCTTTCATCAACGTTATGGTCACTATCACATTGTAGCATTGTAATATGTTGCCTACAAAAACTGAGTTAGGTTAATGTATGGCAAAAAAAATATAGTTATGCACCAAAAAGACTTACGTTAAATACGGTTGCACTTCATCGTAATTACTCAATATAAACCAATGCGCACGTTGAACTTCCTCAAATGTTAGTAATTTGACACCTACTGGTCCAAATGGTCTGCAATTTTGACGGAACACTGTGATATCTTGCTTATTACTTGCATCACCATCATAGTTTCGTGGGCGACGATTAAAATGAGTTTCAATATTATGCATGTACATCGAACAAAATATTATTGATTCACTTATTACAACAGTTTCTGCTATTGACCCTTCAGGTCGCGCCTTGTTTTTCACATATTGTTTATAATGTCCCAAAGCCCTACACATATGACAACAAGTTTGCATTAATAATAAATTCAATGAACAGAAAAAATTTAAGAATGTAATAGTCCAAACTGTATATATAATACCTCTCAATGGGATACATCCATCTGTAATGGACAGGACCTCCCTTCCTAGCTTCAGCCGAGAAATACACGGCCAGATATACCATCACATCAAAAAAGCGGGTGGCAATATTCGCTCCAGCTTGCATAGGATTATCACGATTCCTCGCTCAAGTTCGTCAATAACAGATGTGGTTAATGTCCTCTGACATAATTATTTAAAGAAGCCACATAGATCAAGTACGACGTCGCATACATTCGGGGGCAGATAAGGTCGAATGCCAACATGAAGTAGAATCTCGAGAAGCACATGACAATCGTGACTCTTTAACCCCGTTATTATATCATCTCTGACCCAACGACCAATATTCGATGCATAATCATCAGGAAATTTAACCATTTTCAGACAATCACATAATGATTTTCTCTCTGATTGAGTTAGCACGTAACTAGCAGGTGGCTTAATAAGACCTCGAGAAGTGACTTGTAAATGCAATTCACTGTGAATTCTAAGATCTTGTAGGTCCAATCTAGCATTTACAGTGTCTTTTGTCTTACCCGGAATATTGAATAGTGTGCCCACTAAACTCTCACATATATTTTTTTCTATATGCATTACATCTAAATTATGTCGCAAACTCAGAGTCCCCCAATATTCTAACTCAAAAAAAAATACCCTTTCCTGTCCAATTCAACTCTTCAGGTTGACGTTTTCGATTTTTATCTCTATTATTAGGATGTTTCCCTGGTGTGCTGTCTCTGAGATATTGATGTTGGCAAAGTATGTCGAATCTAGATAATGGACTGGGAATACTCTGGGGTTTTTGTTGACCGTTGAATAATTTACTCCTCCACCAAGGACGACTCAACTCAAGAAATCTCATGTGCCCTGTGTATCCTATTTTATTTCGTAATCGTTGCGAAGTTGTTTGACCCACACAAACTGGACATGCCATGTATCCCTTAATGCTACATCCAGATAATGAACCATAAGCTGGAAAATCATTAATGGTCCATAATAATGCGGCATACATCTCAAAATACTGCTCGGAAGCTGCATCATAGGTATGCACACCCACATTCCATAATGTTTGTAACTCATCGATCAATGGTCTCAAGTAAATATTCATATCTTTACCAGGGGAACGTGGACCAGGGATAAGCAATGACATAAACATGAACAGATCCTTCATACATTTCTATAGAGGTAAGTTATATGGAATAACAATAACAGACCACATGCTATAAGAGTTGTACATATTCCCAAACGGGTTAAAACCATCAGAGGCAAGACCTAACCTGACATTACGGGGGTCCTCAACGAAATGGGGGTATATGTCATCAAATTCCTTCCACTCGGTTCCATCCGCATGATGTCTAAGTATGCCCTCCCCACCGATCCTCTTTCATGATGCCACATCATGTCAGTCGCTGTGTGTCGTGACATGAACAACCTATGCAGTCTGTGCGTTAAAGGGAAATATCGCAATATCTTTTGAGGCACTTTCTCCCCATACCACGGACTTTATACCGACTTTCACCACATATAGGACAATATTCAAGTGATTCATACTGGGCACGAAATAATACACAATCATACTTACAAACATGGATGGATTCATACCCCATTCCCAAATCACGTAATATTTTCTTTGCCTCGTAATACGACTTAGGCAATTCGCTTCCAACCGGTAACATTTACCCCAGTAACTCCAGCATCATATCGATACTTTGTTGGTCATTCTGTTGATCACTTTAATGTGTAATAATTTCACAACGAAATTGAAGATCGACATTTCAACACCTTCAAATGGAATTTTTTTTGCCTCATCAAGTAGTTCACTAAATAAATTTTGATCATTTCCACTTAACACTGGCATGTCACCACTAACACTATGACCAAGTTGTGGACCTTGTAAGTCATGCAAAGCATCAGTTATCTCATCGTTTGCAGGTTGATTGTAACTACTGCTCCCTTCACCGGAATGAATAAACTGTGACTGAGAATTATATTGCTCACCGTGATAAATCCATGTACGGTAAGTTGGTGATATTCCCGACATGTATAAATTATTATGAACTTCATCTAACCGTTTCCTTTTCCTATTCAAATAATTTATACATGGACACCGAACACGACCTTCTGCATCAATGTGTTGCTTTGCGCTTCCATGAACTCATACACTCCATTACGATATTCAACACTCATTCTATCCAGCGAGCTCATCCAATTTCTATCCATTTCAGCCAAATACCTAAATATAATAATATAATTATTAAACATCATATTACACTCATCAACATTACTAATTCATTAATTATTTATTTAAGGATATACATATATATTTAGTTGATAAATTAAATAGTTGACAGAAAAAATATATTAGTTAATTAATTAACTAATCTATATATATGAATCATAAACCACTAACAAAAAGTATATAATAAACATAATCATAAAAAATGAAAATAATAAAGAAATATGAAAGAAGATTTACCTTATGGAAAATTGATTACAATTTTATTGAAAATTTGTAGGAGAGTTGTGAGGTTGCAGATGAGAGATTCTCATATTTCAGAGGATGAGATTGAAGAAGATGAGAGAAAAAGCAGATGGGGAGAAGGGTTGGCGGCATTCTGTATTTTAATCTATCTTTAGCGTCGAATTACTAAATTAGACGCTAATTGTCCGATTTTTAGCGTCGAATATCCTATTTCGACGTTATATGTCTGATTTTTAGCGTCGATATTAAATTTAGACGCTAAAGATTAAAAGATTGTCGGTGGTATATTCATATGCCTTTAGTGACGTTACTTCGTCGACGTTAAATTTCAAGTTTTCGACGTCGAATATGATTTTTGATGCTAAAAGTATAAAATTTAGCGTCGCAATTTATGTCGACGCCAAAGATTATTGGAATAGTTAAAAAATTTAGCGTCGAATACTTTTCGACAAGTCGTACTTTTAGCGTCGATATATGTATTCAATGAAAAAAGTTGAATATTTGGCGTCGAATATTAATTACAACGCTAAAAGTGATTATTAGCGTCGAAATAATTTCAACGCTAAAGTATTGGACGCTAAAGGGCATAATTTTTGTAGTGTCAATATACATTTTTATGTTTGTTTTTATTTTTTAATTTTTTTCTTATAAATATAAATCTAACTTGATTTTTATATTTACAATTCAATGGAGAAAAAAATATATTCTCAAGATGAGATCGATGAAGTTTGTTCAGATTGAGTATCTTATGTTTTGGACCTTATTTAATTTTTTTATCCTTGTAGAATTATAGTTGTTTAACAGATATAATAGTTTTCGATATAGTACTTAAGTTTAGGAAAAATATGTTGGAAGATATATAATATTTTGTTAATGACTACATTAACAGTTATGTATATTATGCATGGTTTGTTTCAATTATCTTGTGCAATATTAATTTACATGACATATAATATCTGTCAAACATCACATGACAAAAAAAAAATCAATTTCTTTCCTTTGCTATTATTTCAATTTTTAAAAATATATTTAATTTTTCCTCCCAAAATTCGTGTTAAAATGAAAAATGAAAAATTGTTTTCCGCCTAAAATTTTTGACAGAAATTAATATATCAAAAAAATGTGTTATGAAAATTACAAATTTTATTTCCCACTTATAATTCTTGAAAGAAACAAATCAATCTTATTAATCTATCATCATGATAGAATTTTTTTAATAGATTTATTTCTGTCAATAATCATTGATAGATGAAATCTGTCAAAAATTTGCCAAGAATTCTTGATAGAGAAATAATGTCATAAAAATCTGTCAAGAAATCTTGATAACAAAAAATCTGTCAAAAATTTTTAATACTCCGATTCTTGACACTTATAATTTTATGTCAAGAAACTTCTTTCTTGAATAGAGATGGTTAACTAATTTTTTTTTTTGCAATTTTTTCATCACTATTTCAGTTGCATGATCACTTGATGTGAGGAGTCATTTATGACAATGATAGTCACACCAAAAAAAAAGCACAAAAAATAATTCGAACACATAAAAAGACCAATAAAATTTAGCTAAAAGATAAATAATTTTACTCGTATTTTAATATTTTTATACTATTTTTTAATGTCTATCATTTTTGTTCACTTACATTTCATATTAAAATTGGAGGAAATAAGGCAGCAATAATAAATTCTGTCAGCGCAATCACCAACTTTTTGCTGCCATTAGTTCTTCCTTTGTGAATCATCATAATTGAATGAATAAAAAGAACAGTACGTATAGTTGATTAATTCGGCAGTTGGCAAGTGATCCATAATTTTACGTGTTCAAACTCCTAACATTTAGTATATGTGGGCTTGCTCCATCTCCTATTCAATTTTATCAGAATAGCATCAAATGATTCAAGTAACTGAACCCACAAAATTAGCATAAAGAACTGTGTCAATAGACATGTAGAAGTATAACAATAGGAAATCTCGCCGTCAAATCATCCCTTTCGGGCTTAAGCGGAGCAGATAAAATCTCCGGCTGTCTCAGGCTCTTACAAGAACACACTCCCTGATTCGAACATATGACCACAGCGTGAGATCCTGAACCCTACACCGTCAAACCACGCCTATTGTGACACTAGTGATATTAAGATGATAATTAATAATATATGATACATAATTAATCCTCACAGCATTATTAATTGTAAGGTTATTATTATTAAGCTTCATGGCTTGTGCTTCTGGGTATAGATATATCAATATGAGCAGCAAGAGTCCTTCTGGCCAAGCACTCTTCCTTTGCTAATCCTTCACAGCTATCGTCAGCGTCCACATCCTATATCCAATAAACATGATGTTTATTTTGGTATATATACTATTTAATTAAAAAAAATGAAATTTAATCAATATAAAAATTTTACTAACCTGTTTGTTGTTTACAGGAGAATTGTTGTGATCAAAGGCTGGCTGTGGGCGGGCGGCGGTAGGTTAGTGTGGAGAGGAAGAGGAGGGCTATTATGAAATGGGTAGTGGCAACCTAACCTTAAACTTAGCCATAATTTGAGTAATTAAGAATTATTGCAAGCAATATCAGAAAGGAGAGGATTTGATTATGGGAAAGAGTAGTGAGTTGAATTTATAGGGGCGAGTATGATTAAAGAAGAGTAATGAAGTAAACGTGTGAACTTGAGAAGTTTAGGGGAAGTAGTGGCGTCAGAATTTTGATTTAGCAGAGATAAAGTTTGATTTTTATAAAAAAAAATGATAAATATTTTTCATTTTATTGAAGATAAAACAAAATTATCTTATTAAAAATCAGATTTTTCATTAATTTATAAAATATATTTTAATAAAATTTTGAATTGAATGAGGATAACTGCCTCACCGTATGTATATAGGGGTGGTAATTTGGGTCAGGATTCATTTATTCGTTCCATTCGATTCGCTTTAAAGCGAATACGGGTTTGAAAAATGGATTCGTTTAATAAATGGATCAATTCGATTCGATTCGTTTGTTAAACGAATCGAATACGAATTTAAGCTTATTGATTCGTTTATTCGTTTAGAATTCGTTTTATTATTTTTATTTACTAGTTCTTGTTAATTTTCAATTAAGATTCGAGAAATTATAACTAACTATCATGGAAAAAGTAATATTTTCGATATTTGGTGATGTATTTTTAGTAAATATATTAATTTACATATTTCACATGTATATATTTATGAAGAATTAATGTAAATCAAGTGTGGTAAATTATTTTATTAAAAACATATCATTGAATAAACGAATATTCGTATTTGATTCGTTTAATAAACGAATCGAATACGAATCCTTATATTAGGATTCGTTTAATAAACGAATCGAATACGAATCCATCATATTTTAATTCGATTCGTTTAGAATTCGATACAAATTCGATTCGTTAATTCGTTTTGTCACCCTATATGTATGTGGCTCCACCACCGGTTTAGGTTAACCAAATAATAAAATTGAAGAAATTCTAAAAATGTCTTATTTATAGAACATTCTAAAAATGGCTTACTTTAAATGCATTTTAAATGTACTTTGCTAAAATGCATTTAAATAAGCTAATTCGATTGCTGATGGGCTGGCCAATATGAGATTGCAGTGTTTGGAATTTGCTTATTTCCTATATATATATCAGTAGTTTTTTTTTTTTTTTTAAATATTACTAATATAGGGCCTGTATTTTATGTGGGTTGATCACATTTTTAACTATAATTTGATAGCATAATAAAAATCTTAATAAGACTTTAAGTATTGATCTTGTAAATGATCCGGATCTAGTTGGTTTTATAGTTTAAATGAGACAATTAATTTACTTAATAGATTTTTTATTCATTAAAATTTAATAATGAGTCATCACATGGCGCAATAGAGAGCCTTGAAAAGGTTTAACTTTTATTATATATATAGTTATAATTTATGTTGGTTTATTATGTCATTGAGTGAATCATTTTTACATTTAATTTTCATTTGATAAATTAACTTCATTCTAATTATGAATGATAATTTTATCTATAGATTTATAAACCAAACTCTATCCGTTATCATCCGTAGTTTTAGCGGGGTTTATTTAAAAATATATATCTATATATATATATCAGCCGGCTTAATTTGCATTAATTAATTAATGGCTAAGTAATAAATTAAGGAAAAGATGAAATACTATTAGGGACGTTGCTTAAAAGAGAATTTATTTTTAGAATTTATATTTATCATTACTAATAATGTCCGATTAAAAATACTATATTTCTATATAAAAGTGTGTGTATATATATATATATATATATATATATTTTTTTTTTTTTTTTTTGGGATAACCGGGATGTCCGGGCCAGCTTAGACGCACCTCGACTAATTCCCGGGACCTGTGCCCCATCCCCTCAGAAGTTTCCCAACACATATCAGGGTAAGTCGCTGACTTTTCACATCAGGGGACATGACCCCAAGGAAATGCATCTAGTGAGATTCGAACCTTGAACCTGAGAAGGAGCAAATCACTCAAGCTCAAAGTCTTTACCATTGAGGCAACCTTTGTGGTTTAAAAGTATATACGCTAATAAGTAATAATGATCTCTGTATTGAGTGTGGAATTAATGTCAGTTAACAGAGTCAAATGAAATTAAAGCATTTGAGAAATAATAAAATATCAATAAGTGGCAGAGTACCAGTTCCATTTGAAGACTTTTTATAGGTTTCTAATTTATAATTCGGTGGCTATTGACTTCATCACTTTCTTTAAAAAACCACTAGTAAAAGCAGGGGCAAGTAGCTACTTTATACATACATCTATGATGGTTTTTTAAGATTTAATGGAAGAAATGAGAAGTGAAATGACAATAGTAATGATATGGAGATTAAATGGATATAAAATAAGGATAAAGTTATTATTAAAATGATATTTTTTATTTTTATTTTTTATCCTTAACACTTTTCATGAGATTAATGCTGTGGTTATTTTGTTTCAAGAGAAAATTTTAGAACGCAATTTAAGTGAAATGATCAAAATTTTAATAATTTTAATAAAATTCATAAATTCATTTATTCTACTATTTATAAAGAATTTATGTCTATCCTCAAAGGATAGGTCTCTTGGTTGACCTTTTATTTAGGTCAAATATATACCTCTAGCTCTAAATCAATAAGACAGTCGATACAAAATAATTCGATATAATAAAGAATGAGTCGACTGTCTTGTGTTCATTTTTCTATTATATGATAACTGATATGTACAGCTTTGTTGAATGAATTAACTAATTTTTTTTTTGAAAATATTGGAAATAAAATCGCCGTCAAATTATCCGACCCGGATTTAAGCGGAGCTAATAAAATCTCTGACTGCTCTAAACTCTTACAAGTAACGCATCCCCTGTATACAAACTCAGGATTTAACGTACCCCTGTATACAAACTCAGGAGAGATGATAGATCTTGAGATATACATTAAGTCACGCCCTTTAGAGACCGAATGAATTAACTATGCTAGAAGACAAAACAAAGGAAACACATTCAATCACGTAAGATCAACATTATATTATATTATATTATATTATATTATATTATATTATATTATATATATATATATATATATATATATATAATATATATATATATATATATATATATAACATTATAAAATATGCAGTTTTAAATTTTCAACCAATTTTTAGCGATTATCATAGTGGTTTTGAATTATTCAGAATTTTAAGATTCTAAATGAATTTTTAAATATTACCCTACTAATAAAAAATAAAAATCATATTATACATTTTAAAATTAAAATTATATTTAGTCTCAATCAATCACATGTGTTAGTTATTCTCAAGACGAGTGCACTATACTTTGATAACTGCCATTGGCTTTAACTTGATGTCACTGTCACATGCCTGATTGCTCGAATATAAACTTATGATATCCTAAGATTCAAGTTAAATTAAGATGAAATGTGTAGACCTTGGATTTCACCTTAGGTCCACAATCGAGAAGTTATATGATGGTGCACTAGCGATCCTGCAAAATAAAAGTAGAGTGATACCCACCAGTGTGGTGGCTGTCACAGGCACTCCGACGCCCAAGTCAATGGTGAAGACGAGCTATAAATAATGGAAGAATAAGGTTTGAAGTTACAATGACCTCCGTTAACTGTCGTGAGGGAGGTGGGTCGGTGTTTTAAGGGTGATATGCTTGGAGAACTGGAAGTAGAATGCCCATACTTCAATGAATTGCAACTATGAGTTCTGCATCCTTTTATAGGCTGTGGAATTCGATGTCACATTTATGATGTGGGTCTCATTAATATATTTAAATGTTTAACCTTTCGTGTCAAAAATGACTAATCACGTGGAGGGTAATTAATTATGACAAAGGCATTTTTCAGTTTGGCCGTTGGAAAGTCAATCGGTTGTCTCGTAGGCTTTTCCTGGTGTATGGGCCTGAGAAGTGTTTAGATCCTTGGCCCATGAATTGGCTGTTTGAAGGAATTTGAACTTTATCTGACATGAGACCTGAGGTGAAAATATAATTATATCCTTAGTCCAAATTTAACCCGTAAAACCTAATTAGTAAAAACAATTGATGTATTATGTGCTTCCTATAATTCCTCCTGATTGCTTGATTTGGTTGGAGAGATAACCGAGTATTTTTAAGTTCAAGTTGTCTGTATTTTATTAGATTAATTTATATTCAAAGGTCACATCTACAGTTTCTATATAATTGCTTACTTTGTGATATATATATACAAGTGATGTGATGTACCTGAAAAAGATATTACAACATTCAAGTTTGGATTAATTTTAGTGACTAAAAGAAAAAAGACTAGTTTTTCATAGAGTTCAGAGAGGAGAAATGTAATGTTTGAGAAGTAGAGAGAGTTCTTTGATCTTAAGCATCCCAATTACCACTCATGTGTGCTTATGATATAATTGTTGACAAAAATGTGTCATTAAACGAAAATAACATGCATATTTATCTAAATTGAGGTCTTGTCTCTTTCGGATTACTTGGGGGCAAGGTAATTAACCATTTATGTTTTCTGTTTGTGGGTCTGGGGATCTGGAGTTCTCTAAATCCTTTTTGATATCTAGGTCCATTGGGGTCCTCAAGACTAATCTGGGTTTCTTACTTCTATTACCCCTCTGGCTATTCTTCGTTACTCGGGAAACTCGCTATTTATTCAAGGTACTCGAAGGCTATTTGATCCGTCCAAAAATATTTCCTAAGGAGGGAAGAGATCTTACATCTACCAAGCAACTCTAAAACTTGCTGGGGTTTTCTCTATTCTCTTGGCTATTATAGGTTCCTATACTTTCTTTCTGATCTGATCTTGTATCTCTATCTTTTCTTACTTCTGACTACTCAATAATCCTTACACTTTCCTTACTTCTCTTCTTAGCATTCTCTTTCTCTTTTAATTTCTTGGATAACCTTCTTTGGAACTTACTATCTGGTTCCCTAGCTTGAACTGAACTTCGGGGAGTAATTTAGGATGATTTCGGAATGATTCCTATCTAGAGTAAGGAAAAATGATTCAGAGGACTTGAAAATAATTACTAACCTGTCTGAGGATCTTGAGGACATACTCGAGGATCGGATACTAGAGAGGTAGTGCCCCCGCATACTAGTATCCGATAGGCGTGTTCCATGATTTGTTTTTTAGGGTTTTCAATAATCCTAATGATACCCAAAGACTTCCAGACTCCACTATAATATAACAGTTCATCCAACACTCAAGGGGGGGCTAATACACTGCACAAAACATAAAAATAAATATTTTTAGAGATCCAAGGAGAGGATTGAAGAGCGACAAGAGGAGACAATGGCTGTGACATCCGAGGAGGAAGGGATTCAATTCGGGTTATATCTTCTAGTTTCTTTCTTAGAACTCTAATGATTTCCATTAGATTCATGAATTGTTTATCATTAATTTTATCTTTTATCATGAACTAACTCCTTAATTCTGGAGAATGGTGTAATCGATGTTTGAACCTTGTATTGTGTTTATCAATTTTGTTATGAAGTTTTATTAATTTATTTATATTCTTTTAAGTTTAATGCTTCTTGATTGTTGGCCACAATTTATGATGATATATGTTTAGAATCTATCACTCGAGAGAGGAGATTTTGAATAGATCTAGAGAATATATCCTATGATTTTATAGAGTTCGAGAGAATCTGTAATCCTTTGAAGTCGTTAACATAGAATCACAAAACATAATGAGTTGTTAACTATTGGATTTTTATAGAGATATCGAAGTCTATAGTTGATGATATTTTCACTGATGCTCGAGAGAGGGAGTGAATATTTTAGGAGTCTTGACTTATAAATAATATAACTGAACAAATATTAATTGACATGACAATACATAGGTGACAGCTAGGTGAAATCAGGATCCATAATCTCTATCGTATTAGTTCCTCATATTTATTATTTTTATATTTTATTTATTTATTAAAATCTTTATTATTATTTTCTAAATAAAGTTAGGATTATCAATTGTAGTACTTAGTGCGAGTTAACGCAATCCATGTGGGTTTGACACTCTTTCACCGATTTATACTAAAATTTGACACCGTACACTTGCGGTACGATATAAAATTATCACAACAAGTTTTTGGCGCCGTTGCCGGGGATTGTTTGTTTAATTCACATTAATACTACTACCAATTAGATTTTTATCTTTTATTTTAGTTTTGTATTATTAATTTGCATTTTAATTTTAATTTTTATTTTATTCTTGTTTATTGATTTTTGCTCTTTTCTTTTTCTTTTGGTGCTTCAGTGAATGCGAAAATCCACAAGTCTCGACTCGCTCCTGTTTGATCCTGAAATATAAAGAACAAAGAGGAGACTACGGAAAGAAAGGAAAATTGAACAAGAAGCAATGGCAAGCTGAAAATAGAGAGATCAACCCACGTCAGGTGGTAATCAGAGATCACTTCAAACCGATCATAGATGATATTTATTCTGGGATTGCCCATCAACCAATCAACGCCAATAATTTTGAGTTAAAACCTGCATTGATCAACATGGTACAAAGGAATCAGTTTGGGGGTTCAGCTGTAGAGGATCCCAACTTGCACTTAAGGATGTTCTTGGAGATCGCAAATACCATAAAGATAAATGGCTTGAGTAAAGAGGTTATCAGGCTACGCTTATTTTCATTCTCTTTACGGGATAAAGCGTGGGATTGGCTGCAATCAATACAAACGGGGAGTATCATGACATGGCAGGACATGGCCATAAAATTTCTTGAGAGGTTCTTTCCACTAGCTAAATCAGCTCAACTGAGGGCAGAAATCAGTATATTTAAGTAGTTGGAAACTGAGACTTTGTATGAAGCATGAGAGCACTTTAAGGATCTACTACGAAGATGCCCACAACATGATTATGCAGATTGGGTCCAGATTCAGTTGTTCTATAATGGGTTGAATGGTTCGAATATAACTGTGGTTGATGCAGCAGCTGGGGAGCTCTATTCAAGAAATCAGCTGAGGAAGCGCACAATTTATTGGAAGAAATGGCCATTAACCATTATCAATGGCCAAATGAACGCGCTACGGTGAACAAAGTGGCCGGAATATATGAAGAAGACCCTCTCAGATTTCCACCTTAGCCACTAAAGTAGCAGCCCTGACAAATCCACGAGTATCATCTATTGAATCAGCGACAGCTACAAACATGTAGTTATTGGAAGGAAATCCAAACTTTGAACAAGTCCAATATGTGAATAATCGGAACTTCAACAGCTATAGAGGAAATCATGTGCCTAACCGTTATCATCCAAACCTGTCATATGCTAATACAGAGAATACCTTACAGCTTTCTTCTGGTTTTGACTATCAAAGAGCTGAGCAGAAATCTTCCTTAGAAGATTTTGTGAGCACGTTCGTTGCTAACACTTCAGCGAGATTTGAGAAGAATGATTCGAGGCTAAATAATATTGAGACACACATGGAAAATATGGAGGCCACAATGAAGTCCTTAGAAACACACATTGGGCAGATTGCATCCTCCATAACCAAGCAGCAGTATGGGTATTTGGATAAAACTGCCACAGCCGCCAAGCTATCTTTTTCATGTCAAAGCAGTCAGTGGATACAAAAGAAGAAGCTACCATGACCACCATTTGGGTGGTTGCATCTGGCTGAAGACGTTAAACTTAGCGCTAGCGGGGAGGCAACCCTTGCATTTCTTTTATTATTATTTTCTTTATTTTTAATTTTTTATTTTATTTTATTGTGTGCTATTTATTAATTTGCATGTTATTTATGCAGGTAGCACGAGACACACAACGCCCGCGCAATCAAATTCTAACCAGTAGGAGCCTGATCAACTCCATGCACGGTAGTGTTGTTCCTCACTCTTGCTCTTGATATTTATCTTACATTTAGGACAATGCAAATTTTAAGTTTGGGGGTGTGTGTATGTTGTTTACTTGTTATTTAGTTGTTTAAATTTATTTTAAAATAAAAATAAAAATTATTTTAGTCTTTGATAGTAAAGCATAAATCCTGTGATAATATTGTTTGTTTATGAGTGAAATTTTAGAAACGATAAGTGCCCAATTTACTTTTATCTGATGCCTTGAATAATTGATCTATGTTAGACTCATAAGCACTTAAAAACAGGTTTTTAACAGTGAAAACTTAAGTAGTTGACAAGATGACTAGTTAAAGAATTGCATGTCGATGAATGACCGTTTGCTTAAATATCTATCTTTATTTGCTAGTGTTATGAAGTATGGTATAGCTAAAAATAAAAATATCTCTAAAGAAAGAAAATAAACCACTTATAACCGATAAGCGTGAAGCTACCCATGGGCGAGTATTAGAACCACCATGAGGAGAAATGCTACCTCAAAGGGTAGGTGTGTTAATAAAAAAAAGTGCAAAAGAGAAAAGAAAAAGAGACAAGAAAAGAAAAGAAAAACCATACCATACTGAGCACAAAATAAAGCAATTATAGAGCATAATTGAGATATCTAGGTTGGTTTGACCCATCAATTCTAATTTCTAAACGAAATCATTAAGTTGGCTTACTTATGAGTCGAGCTGTGAACGAACCTTTACACACACACACTGTGAGTCTGGCCTAAATGATTTATTCAAGAATTTAGATTCGAGTTGCAATTGCGTACTTTGAAAATTCTCTAATTTCATTTATAAGCTTTCTTTGAGGAAAGTTATATGTGCAACTATCGGGACTATGTTTTGTTATTTTTAAATTTTTTTTTGCATGATTGTGTGTGAAAGACGTTTGTGGGTATCGTCACTGTAAGCCCTCACGAGACTATAACTCGTCCACTAGGGCCGCCTAGGGGTTTAAAGGCTTGTTGCATACGCTAAATGAAATCGTGATCCCTACGAAAGTGGCTTAGTTAATTTATTTATTTTTAATTGTTTATTTGAATTTAATTTTTATTTTATCTTTTGCTCGGGACTAGCAAAACCTTAAGTTTTGAGGTATTTGATAAGTATGGTTTATACCCACTTATTACAACATTCTTCGTCTATTGTTTTGTTATATTTCGAGATATTTAATATCATTTATAGTTTATTTTTTGTTTTTATTTGTAGGAGCATTAATACATGGATCCTAGAATATTTACACGTGTTTTTGGAATCATACGGGAGCACTAGGGGAGAAATGTCATAAGGTGCCACAACGCCTTGCCACCCAGCCAAAAGGCCGAGACTAAGGCGCCATAGCGCCACAATTGCTCTTTACACTTGGCGCCACAACTGCCCCTCACGCGCCAAGGCGCCACAATTACTAATATCACAGGTGCCATGGCGCCAATTAAGAAAGGAAAATTAGGCGTCATGACTCCCTCTCAAGCACAATTCCAATACATTTTGCCGAGAGTTAGGCGCCGCGGCGCCCACTTAAGGAGCCGCGACGCTGCGGAAGAATATAGACGCGTTCCAGGATTTGCTTTTTAGGGTTTTCAATAATCCTAATGATACTCAATACTCTCATACTCCACTATAAATATAACAGTTCATCCAACACTCAAGGGGAGGCTAATACACTGCACAAAACACATAAATAAATATTTTTAGAGATCCGAGGAGAGGATTGAAGAGCGACAAGAGGAGACAAAGGCTGTGACATCCGAGGAGGAAGAGATTTAATTCAGGTTATATCTTCTAGTTTCTTTCTTAGAACTCTAATGATTTCCATTAGATTCATGAATTGTTTATCATTGATTTTATCTTTTATCATGAACTAACTCCTTAATTCCGGAGAATGGTGTAATCGATGCTTGAACCTTGTATTGTGTTTATCAATTTTGTTATGAAGTTTTATTAATTTATTTATATTCTTTTGAGTTTAATGCTTCTTGATTGTTGGCCACAATTTATGATGATATATGTTTAGAATCTATCACTCGAGAGAGTGGATTTTGAATAGATCTAGAGAATATAGCCTAGGATTTTATAGAGTTCGAGAGAATCTGTAATCCTTTGAAGTCGTTAACATAGAATCACAAAACGTAATGAGTTGTTAACTATTGGATTTTTATAGAGATATCGAAGTCTATAGTTGATGATATTTTCACTAATGCTCGAGAGAGAGAGTGAATATTTTAGGAGTCTTGACTTATAAATAATATAACTGAACAAAGATTAATTGACATGACAAATACATAGGTGATAGCTAGGTGAAATCATGATCCAAAATCCCTATCGTATTAGTTTCTCCTATTTTATTATTTTTATATTTTATTTATTTATTAAAATCTTTATTAATTATTTTCTAAATAAAGTTAGGATTATCAATTGTAGTACTTAGTGCGAGTTAATGCAATCCCTGTGGGTTCGACACTCTTTCACCGATTTATACTAAAACTTGACACCGTACACTTGCGGTACGATATAAAATTATCACAATATATCTCGGACATACTAAGTATACAAGTCCCCAACACTCTACCCACTGTTGTCACTAACTCCCTAGACCTTGCTCTGATACCATGTTTGTAACATCCCCGAATCTGGGAGATGTTACCGGCATGAGATAGCAGTATTAACCTCATTAGCCTCTGACTTCCCGACTATGTTCTTCACTACTAAACCATCTAAATGCAAAGTCATGCACAGAGACCATAGCCAAACTCAACAACATAAAATGCTTTTATTACTCATAACTGTATACTCAAATATACTTCTCTTTACAACACTTTAACATACACTTATAATGACTTATATGACATTAATGTATACATACAACTTTACTTTGACTCTGACTGGACTCTTATGCTCTCTGACTCTGAACTGGTGGACTTTAAACTCGAGTGACTGCATCAGTATCCATCCTCACGTGCTTGTCCTCCAAGAAAACCTGCAACCATAAAAAACTGGGAGTGGGGGGGTTAGATCACTATTCGATCTAAGTGAGTGGACAAGAAACTGAAATACTCAAATCAAAACATTAGGTTTTTAAACTAAAGTTTCAGAAAATCACTTTATATGAAATCTCTTTTCTGAAAACTCCGTCTGAAATCTCTTTAATAAAACTTTTCTTTCTGAAAACTGCTTTTGAAATATTAGTTTCTGAAAACTGCATTTCTAAAAATCTGATAACTATGATGTTCTGTATCTGAAAACATTGATGTATGAGGGGGTTATGCATCACCATCCCCTCATACGCCTAACTGTAGCCAGGAGTGCAAATCCATGACTTTGGGGCGTTACATATCGTCGTCCCCCAAGCCACAAACTAGAACTTGGGGTGCG
This sequence comes from Zanthoxylum bungeanum, assembly GCA_019454045.1. NCBI lineage: Eukaryota > Viridiplantae > Streptophyta > Magnoliopsida > Sapindales > Rutaceae > Zanthoxylum > Zanthoxylum bungeanum. Next base: position 67,700 of record SKCR01017123.1, read on the forward strand.
GATCTATGCTACCACCCAAGCACTGAAACTAGGGTCTATGGGGCGTTACATATTGCCTTCCCTCTAGCCCTACTCTAGGATCTTAGGGCGTTACGTATCGTCGTCACCTTAGTCCTCTACTTGTGCACATGTCTCTGTCCTTCAATTCCAACTGTGTCAAGTTACATACTGGGGTGAGTTTTTCCCTCATGCCCCGAAAAACATAAAACATATTCAAAAAAAAAAACATTTCTTTCTCAAATGTAACTTGAATCATTTCTCAAATATACTGAATAAAAACATAACTGGTAATAAAATGGCTAACGCCCTTAAAGCAGAAAAAGTAAGTCTGAAATTCAAAACTTAACAAAATCAGTTTGAGAAAGGAGGTCCACTCATTGTTTTGGAATATGGCCGGCATTACTCGCTCGCTGAAGGAATTCCGGTTCCTGCGATAACCTAAAACTGACAATCTTGGTTAGAACTGGGATGGGGAACATGTTCCGCAGTAAACTAAATTCACCCATTCAAATACTTATATCATTTCAAAGCGTAATATCTTATATCATGATGTAATGTGCAATTACGGACTGATACGAGACCCGTAGGGCGGCCTCTAACATGCTGGGGTGGAACTAGAATGGTTTAAAATCAATTTGGCGGAATTTTTATCTTGCGTCGCGACACGCATCATCCACAAGCTTCATGTGAATTCCAGCACGCGTAGCGACGCGAGCTCTTCCTGTGTCGCGACTCAGACCTGATTCACAGGTTCTGCATTTATTTCCTCATGCGTTTCTCACCCAAAAACATCATTAATACTTCTATATCACTTCCAATACACAATCCAACAAATCACATCATTTCATACATATTAAACTACCAAGTTATCATCATTAACTACTCACTCATTAATCACAAACCAATTATTCTTAAATCAAACTTTAAACTTTTCAAACTCAAACACTTAACTCCATAACTCATTTCTTTACTTATAAATCATCAATATGCAATCCCTAACATGCCATCATCTCCAATCTACCTTTACTCTTCCAAAATTAAACAAGTCAAGATTCGGATCAAGTTTTATTACCTTCATTTCCTTCTCTCTTTTGGAAAAATGTTCAACGCGAAAGTTGTAGGTCTCGATCTCAACTCTCTGAAAATATAAAATTCATAGAAATCGGAGTTCGTATGAAAAAGTTACTGACCAGTGCTTACACACGCGTATAACGCAAGCGCACGTATCGTTCAAGTAGTATAAAAATATCGATCTCACGAGGACTTAATATCTAATCTATTAATTTTATGAGGTCAAATGATTACTAGTATCTAACAGGTTGTTTGATTGATTTGAAATGGTGACGATTCTAAATTTAAAAACAAGTAAATAAAATTGTTCGAAATTAGGTTTTAAGAAAATTCAATATTAAAAACTATCTATGGTTGTGATTTCTTCCAATATCATTTTAAAGATGAAGTGGTTATCTTAAAATTGGGTAATATATTGATTTATTAACCTGGAACACTAAATTATGTGTAAGCCTCTGTCGATGGTCAGACATAAATACCCAGTTTAACCCAATTGAACCATATGTTTATGTCAACCAAATTATCTGGATTCATTAAGTTTAAGTTCCAATTATGGCTACCCCCGCCCGACAGGTATATGTCTATCCTGTAAGGAAATCTATTAAAGGGTTATCTATCCTCAAGGAAGATCGTGGACTATTGAGTCTAAGGTCTTAAACTTAAAATCCCTATGTCTAGTTCATTTTAAGTTTCCCAGTTCTATTTTATTAATGGCCAGTTAATGAAAAAGCATTAAGATTAAGACTCAATAAATAAATCTTTATATTACCCAAGTTATAATCTAACCCCTTATAAACCGGTGATATTGGATTTCATCACAACCCCAGATAACTGGCTTAGTTACGACACATATTTACGGGTAGTAAAAAAAACTTAAATAAAATAAAAGACACAAGTAAAATACTGAAAATTAAATACTGAAAATTAAATACTGAAAAGTAAATGCTGAAAGTAAATGCTGAAATTAAATACTGAAAATTAAATGCTGAAAGTAAATTGCTGAAAGTAAATTACTGAAAGTAAATTGCTGAAAAGTAAATTGCTGAAAGTAAATTACTGAAAAGTAAAAACTGAAAATTAAAGAAAGAAAAGTATTGTGCGTAAAAGTAAATTGCGGAAAGTAAAAACTGAAAAGTAAAGAAAAGAAAGTGCGAAAGCGGAAATTAATTACTGAAAGCTGTAAATAAACAAACAAGATACAATATTCTTAGTATTCTTAAGGAATTCCTTAGAAGAAAGTATATATTTTACAAATGAAATGACTTGGTATTTATAGGCAAAATTTTACCTCCATCAAATCATCCACCAAATCAATTATTAATTGCTCCACTAATTGCTCCACCAAATCCATTATTAATTGCTCCACTAATCTCTTACCATGTTTGGTGATGATTTGATAATTTTTATTATTTATTTATTAATTTATTTTTTGCTTTGAAAATGATTGGAAGTGACTTTAATAATTACACACAACACACTTCTGGATGGTTCATCAATTTTGGGCATGAAATCTTCAGAATTCGAAATTATTTTGTCTTTCAAAGCTGTAGATCTTTGAGTCTTCTTTAATCTGGAACTTGAATCAGCTCAATCCGATATCGGAGTAAGAAGTTATGACCAAATTACGACAGATGCACAAAACTGAAATTTCCAAAACTGCACTTCGTTAAAACGCCATTTCAAGTTTCCAATCTCCAAAATTAATATGTCAAATCCAATTTTTGCCCTTATTTGACCCATATTTCGTCCTAAATGATTTCATTGTATCCCAATATTATTTTATCTGCAAAATAAACTAAAACACATCAAAACGTTCATCAAACCCGAGAAACTAAACAAAATATTAAGTAAAAGGGGCGGTAAATATTGATATATTTTCCATTCATCAGTTACTCCTCAAATACCACGAGTTGTCCAAAGGGGAGCATTGTATAGTCTCATCCCGGGACTTCGAGGGATTTTCCGATTATTCCCAAAGTCATTCCATGAGTATATTCGAGTCTCAACATGATTTATTTTATGTGCCTTCGTCCTGTACGTAATAGTACCACTGTATGCAGTAGTGAAAACTACCGGTCGTTACAACATAAGTTTTTACAAATTTAAGTTTAAACTCTTTGATTTTTAATTACGTGTTTAGTTTAATGTAATAAAATTCAAATTAATAATTTTTTTTCATTATTTGTATTTGATAATATTAATAATATATCATTTCTATTTTTTTAAAATTAATTTTCAATATTCTAAATTAATTTTCAAAAAAAGAACCGGGTTCCACAATCTTACGGAATTGGAATCGTTTGGTTTAGTTCCTGTTTGGAACCGAACTGAACCGGTGGTCGGATCTAGTAGCAGTCTGATGATATTAACTATTTAATATTTCATCTATATGATATTCCATAGACTATGGGTAAACGCCTAGCAGTATGTCATGTCCCATAGTCGATGAAGAAGTGAGAAAATATATTAACATGTTAAAATACACTTCGAGCATGTCATCTCATTCATTCCAATATTTACGTCCCTTATCGAGTCTGTGATCATGGTTAGGTCAAATCCTTACTACTCGATATATTTCAAAACTCAATCTCGTAGATTTGATATTGACCAGGGTTGTCACATGCGTATAACGCAAGCGCACGTATCGTTCAAGTAGTATAAAAAGTATCGATCTCATGAGGACTTAATACCTAAGCTATTAATTTATGAAGTCAAATATTTACAAGTATCTAATGGATTGATTGATTGGATGATGATTTTAAATTTAAAAACAAGTAAATAAAATGGCGCGAAAGTAGGTTTAGGAAAATTCAATTTTAAAAAACTATCTAGGGTTGTGAATCTTTCCAATATCTTTTAAAAGATGAAGTGGTTATTTTATGTTTGTGTAATATATTGGTTTACTAACCTGGAACACAAAATTCTGCAAAAGCCTCTGTCGATGGTCGAATGCAAATACTCAGTGTAACCCAATTAATCATATGTCTATGTCAACCAAGTTACTGAAAGTACCTACAAGCAATAGCGACAAAGAAATCTCTATACCCAAGAGGGGGGGTGAATTGGGTTATCGCTATAAATGCGGAATTATAAAATCTTTGCCGATTTTAAGCTCTTATTACCAAGTGGGAGTTTTAGGCAATTTTCTCTATTCCAATTAATAGCCTATATGCAAGTTTCTAATCAATATTATAAATGTAATCAAACTTGCAAATAAGTAAAAGTTAAGGGAAAGAGAAATACAACACCGCAATTTATAGTGGTTCGGCCAAACGTGCCTACGTCCACTCCCTCAAGCCTCGCTTGAAGATTTCCACTAAAATCGAGTTTTCCGTGGTTCACTCGTAACCAAGAGTTTTCCGCCAAGGCGCACTCCGAACCCTTTTACAATTTTGAGTTTTGTTCGTAGGTGCACTCACAACCTTTACAATTTACCCAAACAATGGGATTTCACAAATCACAAGTGTTTTTGATAAAGAATAATTAAAACACACTTGGGCACTCACAAATAATAAGAAGATTGTGTGAGAGCAAACCCAAGTGATCTAAGCTCACTAAATGATATGGAAGATGTGTGTGTGAGCTTGGATGAGTGTTTATGAATATGAAGGTGTATATCACTCTTTGTTTGCCTTAGAGAATGTATATGAAGGTTTTCTAGATCTCTTACCTAAGGCAAAGGAGTTGGGGTTCTATTTATAACAAAATGCAAAGTTTTCCCCAACTTACAGCGAGACCGGCGAGCACACCGGCGAGGGGACCGGCATACCGGTCTAGGGCTCCAACGGTAACATAACGTTCAAAAAACTAGCCGTTGGACCGGCGAGCAAACCGGCGAGGAGACCGGCGAGGAGACCGGCGAGGAGCTCCCTGGTTCCAGAGAGCATTATTTTCTCAGCTAAAACCGGCATGGAGACCGGCGAGCAAACCGGCATGGGGACCGGCATGGAGCTCCCTGGTTTCAGTATGTGCATGATCAGTCAAGACTGACGACACTTGGTATTTTGGCCGTAACTTTCTCTAGAAGATTCCAAATCATGATCCGTAAATTTATACATAAACTAGACACATAGATCTAGCTTCTGTAAAAAATTCAGCTCCAAAAACATTAAGATGAATTTTATGGAATTTTTCTAATGTGACGTGTATGCAGAAAACGCACATCTGAACATGTTGTACTAAAAAGGCTCTAGAAAAAGTTCTATGCATCGGAATTATGTTCCGTTTGAACCGTAGCAAACTAGAGACACATATCTATCTAACGGTATATTATTTGAAGTTTAATTCAACCGTTTGATAGTTTTTGGAAGATCATTTACCGATGCACTTGTGCATAGAAATTCATTTTTGTGCAAATAAAGTGCAAATGATTCTTTAAGCATTCTAATCCATTTTAAATGCAAGTGATGCAAAATGTATGATTCCTAAGAGCTTTAGATCACTTGAGTAAACTCACTTACAATAAAATTTAGCTCTTAATCATTATCTTCGATTTGCCGCTAGTCTTCACATTCTCGCTCTTCACTCCTTATGCTTCGACACTTTTTGTATTGCTTCGTGTTTGCACGTCGAAGTCGTCAATTGCGTTGACGTCATCAAAATCCAATTACGCGACCAAGTCGCCAACAATCTCCCCCTTTTTGATGATGACAACCCCTTAAAACTTGTTGATACTTGTGAGCTTATTTGAGTCCAAATTTGACCATTTTGCTCCCCCTCAACATAAGCTCCCCCTCAATGTGTGATTGTCTTCAAAATAGCTCTATAACAACTTGACAAACACATTAGTACATTTACTCCCCCTTAAACCAACGGTGAGGGTTAAACAAGTTTTAATCTCATTTCTAATGATTTCTCCCCCTTTGACATTATCAAAAAGTGGAGAAGTAAAATTTAAATCTAAATGAGATACCAATTATATATGTGCTATAAAAAGATACCAAAAAAAAAATATGCACATTTTGGCATTTCCCCTTTTTGCCATAAGAAAATCAAAATTCATGCATAAAAGAGCATTTTTCAAAAGATAAATTCACATGAATACCATTTACAATCTAAGAGCATCTTAATCATGATTTCTCCCCAAATTTGATACAAATAAAAATAAATCAATAAATTCATTTGAATATCATATCACTTTTAAATATTCTTTCAAAATGAGTCATTTTATATCATGATACCAATTAAGACCAATGACTTCAATGCATTTTAATGATTGTCTTCTTATGAATATCTTACCAATTACTAAACAATCAAAATCCATGCTTTTCATGATTATTCAATTATGTTCTAATACATACATTTCATGAAGTTCATCTAAGACTATGCCAATTTACATGCATTTCATTTTCAACCAATTAGTTCATATGGCAAGGCATATTCAATCAAGTGATCACATATATTGTATTTGACTCAATAAATTTCATGTGATACCAATTGAAATAGAATAGGGGTTTAAATATATGATTAAGGCACTAAAGGATATCAAATGAACAATTGATACCAATGGAAGTTTGAATACTTGCCTAATCATTTCGTATGCTTCAAAACATTTATATCAATTTGAAATATGCATACATACATAATTTAGAGGAAACGGTACCAATGTTTCCGTAAATACGGATTTTACCTTTACTGTTGCGATTCCTCATTTCCTTGAGCCTTTGGGATCAATTTTGCAAATCTCTTTAAAAATCCATTCCCAAAGCTCCCCCTACAAATTTTTCAATTATACTTTGGTACCCAAACTTTCTTGGGTCCATTGGGGTTAGTTTTGATTCCTTGAGGAATCCATGCATTTTTAATCACATTCTTATACATGCATTCAAAAATTTTATGTCCATTTTCATTGCAAGCATGACATGTGACATTTTCATTTATAACATTCTTAGCATGAGAATCAGAAGCCTTAACAAAATAATTTCTCAAAAATTTTCTTTTAATATAAGGCCTATATCCTAATCCTTCTCTTTTAAATGCACATTTTTGGGATCCAATAAGCATATTAAAATTTTTATGTCCCAATGTGAATTTGCTAAGTATGTTTTGCAAATCTACAATCTTAGTATTTAATAAGACATTTTCATTCAATATAGATTCGCAATCGCATGTCTTAGAGCTAGATGGCATATTTGATATGGCATTTTCAAGTTCTAGATTTTTAATCTTTAAACATGCATTTTCATCATTCAAGCATGCAATTTCTTTTTCATGTTTAGCCTTTAAGCATATCACATCATTATCTAAAACATGAATTTTATCCATACTAGTTGCATGATCAATTTTAAGTGTAGCATGCTCATTTTTGACCAATTTTAATTTCTTTTTAAGCATATCACACAATTCTTTTAAACCATTAAAAGCATCAAGTAATTCAGAATTGTGTACCTCTTCTTCGTCACTTTCTTCTTCAATTTGAAATTGGATGTCTTCATCCGTGATAGCCATAAATGCTATTGATTTATCTTTGACTTCAACCTCTTCCTCCTCAGATGAGCTTGAATCACTATCGCTCCAAGTTGAAGTTGCTTTCATTGCCTTTTTCTTTGATTTTCCTTTCATTTTCCTCAATGGGCAATCAGTAGCTATGTGACCCGGTTTGTTGCATTCATAACATACAATTTTCTTGTTCTTCCGTGGCCATTTTTCTTCTTTCTTTTCATTTGCCTTTGATTTTCCCTTGAGTTTTGCGGATTTGAGAAGCTCCTTTACTTTATTAGTGATGCTTACCACTTCATCATCACTATCTTCTTCTTCACTTGAACTTGAGTCAACTCTTTTTCTTGCTTTTAAGGCCAAGGACTTTCTTGTTCTTTTCTCATCTTCCACCTTTTTATCCATTTTGATCTCCATCTCATATTCAAGCAATTTGCCGACCAAATCATCCATCTTTAATGTGTTTATGTCGTTTGCTTCTCGAATGGAGGAGGTATAGCTTCTAAACTCTTTCGGGAGAGATCTTAAAATTTTCTTCACTTGATCCGATGTCCCGATGACTTTTCCCAATGCTCCCAGATGATTGATGATGACCGTAAACCTCGAAATCATGTGATCGATTTCTTCCCCGGATTCCATCTTGAAATTGTCTAATTCGCACATAAACCGGTTGATCTTCGATTCTTCACTTGGCTTGTGCCCTCATTGACCATTTCTAATGACTTCCACAAATCATAAGCATTTCCACACTCCGGAAGTTTGTTTACTTGATCCCGATCAATGGCACATAGGAGTTGGTTAAGTGCTCTAGCATTTTGTGAGGCTATTCTTACATCCTCATTATCCCATTCCAAATTTGGCTTTGGAATATCAACCCCGTTGCTATCCTTCTTTGTTGGCATTTTTGCACCCCGTGTGATGATCAAATAGGATTGCGAATCATTGGCTAGGAGATAATTTAGCATTCTCATCTTCCAATAATTGTAGTCCGTTCCGGTGTAAGGAAATTTATTAAAGGGTTATATATCTTCAATGAAGATCGTGGGCTATTAAGTCTAATGTTGAAACCTAAAATTCATTTGTCAAGTTTATTTTAAATTTACCATATCAATCTTATTAATGGTCAGTTAACAAGAAGCATTAATTTTAAGACTTAATAAGTAAACATTTATATCACCCAAATTATAAAATAACCCCTTATAACCCGGTGATATAGAAATTCATCACAACCCCAGATAACATACTTAATTACGACAGATATCTAATGCTAATAAAAGCTTAAATAAAATAAAAGACATAAAGTAAATGCTGGAAATTAAATAAAATAAATGCTGGAAATTAAAAATGTAAAAGTACAATAAAAGAAAATGTTGAGGTTAGAGGATCCACTTTTAATATTTCAAAATTAGAAATCTCATTTATTCTCAATGTTTACCGATTAATTAACCAGACCATAAAGGCAATAATTTTATTTGTCTCAATTAAATTCAACCGACCATATAGGCGGTAACAAGGTTATTACCTAAACCGACCATATAGGCGGAAACTACGTCTGAAATGAAAAACCGACCATTTAGGCGATAAATAAGGTTGTCACTTAAACCGGTCATATAGGCGGTAACTAATTAATCCAAATTTTATTTAAAATAAGGGAGATTAATCTAATTTATTATATTAAAAGTCTTACATTTTCACCCCAGCAGAATGAGATTATCTGCTCATGCTGTAAATGAAAACACACAAAAATTTTATTAATTAAATAAAAAGAAAATACAAGAAAACTTAAATAAATATACAAGACACTTTTCTTTAGGTTTTCAAGGAGAAATTCCTCCAAAAAGCATAGAAAAATTACAAAGTTTAGCTTGGTATTTATAGGAAAATCTAAAGGCTTCCACCAATTTTTCCACCAAACATGGCATTAAACATGGAACCAAACATGGCACCAAATCCTCCACCAAACATACAAGCATGTTTGGTGCAAGTTTGACAATTTATATATTTTTTTATTTTTTTATATTTTTTTTATATTTTGAAAATGACTATAGTAATTTCACAAAATACATTGGATTATTCATCAATTGTGGTCTTTCAAACTTCAGAATTCGAAGATATTTAAAACTTTAAAGTTGTAGATCTTTGTGTCTTCTTTAATCTGGAACTTGAATCAGATCAATCGGATATCGGATGAAAAAGTTATGGCCAAAAAATTTCCGTTTTCGCCATTTTTTGCTCCGGATTTCATCTTTTTAGCCCCGAGTTGATTCTATTAAGTCCCGATACTTTATTTATCTACAAAACACATCAAAATACATCAAAACGTTTATCAAACCCGAGAAATTAAACAAAATATTAGGTAAAAAGGGCGGTAAATCTTGATATATTTTTCGCTCATCAGATATCTCTAAGATATTGATTGTTTTGGTCAAAAATTTATATCCATGTATTTCAGTTTCCTTGGAACATCTCTAACTTCTATTATCAAAGCTATCAGATCTCTTCTCGAAGCACACATGACTTCGTACATTATTAGCTCAAGACCATCTAGAGTTTATTCAAAGGACGTGACTAGTCGAATGATGATATACTAGTGAACCATAAGTACTATGGTACAAGTCAACATGTGATCTCAGGTCAGATGATATAACGACACTAATGTATTATTACGAAGATTAATGACCTTAGATAATATTACCAGGTGATCTTAGACTTATGTGATTGTGTTCGATATTTCATTCTATTAATGAAGATATCTATTATTTGTGTCTTTATGATATGAGATTTATCATCCATTCTATTAAAATCGAATGTCAATTTAGGCGATATACAATAATATTGATCAAGTGATGCATTATTATCATGTATAATAATCACATTTTACCAAGCACTTAATTTGAGACTTATTCGTATAAATATCGTCGACTCTCATAATCATAAACGTCTTTTGGATTAACTATATTCATCTAACATAATGTCTTGGGACATACACATAAAATATAGATGTAACGATGTGTAGAAAAAAAATATATTAAAAATTATTACGCCTTAAACTATGACATCCACAACAGATTTTAGGACATACACTAACACGCTTAACTTTTTATAGAGCATGAAAGAATATTTTTCTAGGATGCCTTCAGATTGCTATAGTTTCTGGAGGAGCTGGATTCATTCTAAAGTGGTTTGCTTTAAAGATTTCTGGAATGAATCAATATCGACACCTCATACTCATGCATCGTAGTATGAGTTATCCTTGGGATATTTTTGGAGTGTGGTTGTTGTGATATTTTATATTGTACCGCAAGTGTACGGTGTCAAGTTTTAGTATAAATATGAGTTAAGAGTGTCGAACCCATATGGATTGCGTTAACTAGCACTAAATACTACAATTGATAATCCAAACTTTATTTAGACGATAATTAACAAAGATTTATTTAAATAAATAAAATATAAAATAATAAAATAGGAGGAACTAATACGATAGAGATTCTGGATCCTGATTTCACCTAACTGTCACCTATGTATTTTCATGCCAATTAATCTTTGTTCAGTTACATTATTTATAAGTCAAGACTCCGAAAATATCCATTCCATCTCTCGAGTATCAGTGAAAATATCATTAACTATAGATTTCGATATCTCTATAAAAATCTAGTAATTAACAACTCATTACGCTTTGTGATTCTATATTAACGACTTCAAAAGAACTTATATATTCTCTCGAACTCTATAAAACTCATAGGTTATATTCTCTAGATCTATTCAAAATCCCCTCTCTCGAGTGATAGATTTCAAACATATATCATCATATTTGTGGCAAGCAAACACAAGGCATTAAACTCAAGAGAATACAAATAAACTGAATAAAACTTCATAACAAAATAGACAAACAATTACAAGGTTCAAGGATCAGTTACATCATTCTCCAGAATTAAGTAGTTTAGTTCATGAAAATAGATAAAAACAATGATAAACAAGTCATGAATCTAATGGAAATCATTAGAGCTCTAAGAAATAAACAAGAAGATAAAACATGAATTGAATCTTTTCATCTTTGGACGTCACCGCTTTCGTCTCCTCTTGTTGCTCTTCAATCCTCATCCTTGGATCTCTCTAAAATATGTATTTTGGTGTTTTGTGTTGTGTATTAGCCTCATCTCTTGAGTTTGGATGAACTAATCTATTTATAATAGAGCCTTGGAGTCATTGGGCATGTGAAAACCCTAAAAATTGGGTTTTTGGCTTTCCCGCAGCGCCGCGGCGCCTGAGTCTCAGGATTTAGTATGGGACGAGTCTGGCGCCGCGGCGCCAGCCTTGACTTCTAGTTGACCTTCTTTTCTCCTTCTTTGCTTCCTTCAGTGATTCAGTTGCATCTGTTAACTCTCAAAACCCGTATAATAATGTGAATCCATGCTTTTCCTGCTTCATATTAACAAAACACCAAACAACTCCAAAAGACCATTAAATTACATGGAATCTAACAAAATTATAAGCTGAGGTTGCAAGAATGGGTGTGTAAATTTCACACTTATCAAACATCCCCAAACTTATGATTTTGCTAGTCCCGAGCAAACAAAACAAATAGTAAACACATAAATTGGTTTAAACAACTAAAATGATAAAATTAGCTAGGCCACTTTCATAGGGATCACGATTGCATTTAACTTATGCAATAAGCCTTTAAACCCATAGGCGGCCCTAGTGGATGAGTTATAGTCTCGTGAGGGTTTACAGCGACGACACCCACAAACGTCATTCACGCACATGCAATCATGCAAAATATTTGAAAATAATTAAAATAATCCTGATAGTTATGTATATTGTTGTCCTCAAAGAATGTTTATCAATGAAATGAGAGAACCTTCAAAGTAAGCAATTGCGACTCAAATCCAAATTCTTGAATAAATTATCTAAGCTAGACTCACAGTGTGTGTGTGTACAGATTCATTTACAGCTCAACTCATAAGTAAGCTAATTCGATGATTTCGTCTCAAAAATTGAGATTTGATGGGTCAAACCAACCTATATATCTCATTAGTACTCTGAATTTGCCTTTCTTTGCTTAGTATGGTACGATTTTAGTTTCTTCTTTTTCTGCTCTTTTTTTTTTTGCATTTTTTTTCTCTCTTTTTTTTTAACACACCTACCATATAAGGTAACATTTCTCCTTATGGTGGTCCTAACACTCGCACATAGGTAGCTTCACGCTTATCGGTTATATGTGGGTTTTTTTTCTTATCATATCATACATCATAATAATATCATATTGAGATAGATATCTAAGCAAACAGTCATTCATCGGTAAATAATTTCTTCAACTAGTCACTTTGTCAACTACTTAGGTTCTTACTGCTAAAAACTATGGGTGTTCGCGGTGCGGTTCGGGGCGATTTTTTCATTTTTTACTTCAAACGCGCGGGTTGGCGGTTTGGAAAATTAGAAAACGAAACCGCAAATTTGATAAGGAAAACCGCGGCGGTTCCGGTTGGCGGTTTAGCGGTTTGGGCGGTTCGGGTCGACGATTTGGATTATAAATTTTTTAAGAAAATTTTGTGTGTTTTCACATTATAATTGAAGAAAAAATTACATAATTTTCATTTATTCATTACATATTGTTATATGATCATTAAATATCTTAATTTTCATATTTAAAGAAGAAGAAAAATATAAAATAATATTTAATTTGAACGCGGGTCGGCGGTTTAGGCGGTTCGGGTAGCGGTTCGAGTCAAAATTTGCGGTTTAGGCGGTTCGCGGTTTGACATGGGTCAAAACCGCACACCGACCCGAAATTTGCGGTTCGATTCGGTGCAGTTCAAAATTATTTTTAATATTTTTTCAAACCGCACGGTTCAGTTCGGTTCGGTACGGTTCGCGGTTTGACCCGAAATTGTGTTCACCCCTGCTAAAAACCTATTATTAAGTGCTTACGAGTCTAACCTAGATCATCTACTCAAGGCATTAGGTAAAAATCAATTAAGACTTATCGTTTCTAAAATTTCATCTAAAGCAAACAAATTCATCATTAGACTTATGCTTTACTGTCAAAGATAAAAAAAAAATTTATTTTTTTAAAACTAAAAATAACAAGAACGACTACATGCACACACCCTCAAACTTAAAACTTGCATTGTCCTCAATGTAAGATAAATATAAATAAAAAAGAGTGAGGAACAACACTACTGTGTATGGAGTTGATCAGACTCTTACTGGTCAGAATTTGGTTGCGCGGATTTTGTGTGTTTCATGCTACCTACATAAATAACATGCAAAACGAATAAATAAACAATATCACACAATAAAAATAAAAAATAAAAATAAAGAAAATAATAATAAAATAAATGCAATGGTTGCCTCCCCGCTAGCGCTAAGTTTAACGTCTCCAGCCAAACGCAACCACCCAATTGATCATGGTGGCTTCTTCTTTAGTATCCACCGGTTGTTGTGACATGAAAAAGATAACTTGGCGTGTTGTGGCAGTCTATCCATGGATGGTCCCCCAGTTTGAAAATCTGGACTGCACATTCGGCAAAATTGACTCGGCCTTCTTTTTAATCTTCCAATGATCATCTCCAAGTGAGCGCTGACCTTTCGTTTCCTCTTTTTGCGGTGCTTTGGGAGTGGTTTCAGGTCTAGCTGCGGAGAATCTTCTTCTACACATGGCTGCACTGTGCTCGTAGGTTGTCGGAGTACTGATTCACCCTGCGTTTTTGCAACTCTCTTCTCTACTATATCTACCATGTGACATTTTGCATCCCCTTGAGGACTCGGCATGGCTCTGAAAACACTGAAGGTGACTTCTTTATCTTTAGCTCTCATTTTCAATTCACCTTTGTTCTCTTCTTTCTTATTGTTTCCTATTGAAATATCGCTTCTTTTGCTTTACTGCCTAAGTCCTGAGAGGTGTCTTTAATCTCTTTTCTGCTCCTAAGAGTTATAACTTGACATTGCTCTTTGGGGTTGACTTTAGTATTACTAGGAAACACCCATGTTTTTTTATTTGCCATGGAAGAAACAAGCAGCCCAATTTGCACTTCTAAAGATTTCATTGTTGCCTCTATATTGCCCATACGTGTTTCGATGTTGTTCAGCCTCGACTCATTCTTCTCAAACCTCTCTGAAGCTGTAGCTACAAACATGCTCATGAGGTCTTCAAAGGAGGGTTCTGTTCAGCTTGTACTTGCTCAAATCATGCTCCTCTGTTGGCTAAGAGCATTCCATTAGCAAAGCAGCTCCAATAAAAGGTTGGCTCATTTGATTTGTTAATACTGCTAGATGAGTTGTGAGGGATGATACTTGAGCGATCAGTGCATCAATAGGATTTGCCATTGCTTCTTTTCCAACTCTCCTTGCACAAAAGAAAACAATATATAACAATAAAAATATAAAAGTAAAAAAAAATAAAAAATAAAAATCTAAATAAAACTAAGATTACTTGGTAGTAGTATTAATGTGAATTAAACAACAATCCCCGACAACGGCTCCAAAAACTTGTTGTGATATTTTATATCGTACCGTAAGTGTACGGTGTCAAGTTTTAGTATAAATATGATTAAGAGTGTCGAACCCACAGGGATTGCATTAACCCGCACTAAATACTACAATTGATAATCCAAACATTATTTAGACGATAATTAATAAATATTTATTGAAATAAATAAAATATAAAAATAATAAAATAGGAGGAACTAATACGATAGAGATTTTGGATCCTGATTTCACCTAGCTGTCACCTATGTATTTGTCATGCCAATTAATCCTTGTTCAGTTACATTGTTTATAAGTCAAGACTCCGAAAATATCCACTCCCTCTCTCAGGTATCAGTGAAAATATCATTAACTATAGACTTCGATATCTCTATAAAAATCTAGTAATTAACAACTCATTACGCTTTGTGATTCTATATTAACAACTTCAAAGGAACTTATATATTCTCTCGAACTCTATAAAACTCCTAGGTTATATTCTCTAGATCTATTCAAAATCCTCTCTCTCGAGTGATAGATTTCAAACATATATCATCATATTTGTGGCCAGCAAATACAAGGCATTAAACTCAAGAGAATACAAATAAACTGAATAAAACTTCATAACAAAATTGACAAACAATTACAAGGTTCAAGCATCAGTTACATCATTCTCCAGAATTAAGGAGTTTATTTCATGACAATAGATAAAAACAATGATAAACAAGTCATGAATCTAATGGAAATCATTAGAGTTCTAAGAAAGAAACAAGAAGATAAAACCCAAATTGAATCTCTTCCTCTTCGGACGTCACCGTCTTCGTCTCCTCTTGTTGCTCTTCAATCCTCCTCCTTGGATCTCTCGAAAATATGTATTTTGGTGTTTTGTGCTGTGTATTAGCCTCTTCTCTTGAGTTTGGGCGAATTAATCTATTTATAATAGAGCCTTGGAGTCATTGGGCATGTGAAAACCCTAAAAATTGGGTTTTTGGCTTTCCCAAGCGCATGAGTCTCGAGATTTAGTATGGGACGAGTCTGGTGCCGCAGCGCCAGTAGGTTGGCGCAGCGGCGCCAGCCTTGACTTATTTCTCTTTCTTTGCTTCCTTCAGTGATTCAGTTGCATCCGTTAACTCTCAAAACCCGTATAATAATCTGAATCCATGTTTTTCCTGCTTCATATTAACAAAACACCAAACAAATCCAAAAGACCATTAAATTACATGGAATCTAACAAAATAATAAGTTGAGGATGCAAGAATGGGTGTGTAAATTTCACATTTATCAGTGGTGTTCCATAATTATCGGGTAACGACTTGTTGTTTATCAAGTAAAAATTGACATGTTGCGTGATGTTGGTGCATGGATTATTATTCTTGACATCCAAAATATCAAATATATAAGATTATTAATACAATATGGGAGGTCAAAGAAAGCAATAAGCAAAGACAAATGTCTTTATGTTTTAGGGTTACGATGTTTGCTTAACCAAAAGCCGCGCCGGCCACTTCTAGCATAATTCCTTTCGGTAGGTAAAGCGAGCATTGGTTGAGGCAACCTGAATAGATTTCGATCGAAAATTTCTCCTCTCACTTATCATGATGAGAAATGGATTACTTGAATTAGTTGCTGCTATAATCTTTAATTTAGACTAACTATAAGCTTTATAAGGTCAAACTATTGAATTCCAACAAAAAAACTTACTCTTTTCCTTACTTTTAGGGTAGCAGACTATAATAATAGGGTTGGAAATTGGTCGGATTGGACCGGATTTTGGCCAAGTCTTGCTCTTAACTCATTAAAATGTATTAAAACTCAAATTCTCAAAAGCCCTGTCCATTTATAAGAGAGCCTGACCTAACCTTAATCTGCTTGATATGAGGCCGGATTGGGACTAAGTCTAGCCCTAAATTTTTAAAAATTATTAATAAATAGTAGTATTTTTTTAAAAAAAAAAATTGACATAACCTTATTATAAAATGAATTTTTCAAAAATTAAACAAGCTTAAAAAATAATAATAAACCATAAAATACTACACTAATACATTAAACAATACTAATAATAAATAATTCTAAACAGTAAACATATAATTCTACAAACATATATATAATAAATGGTTGGATCAGAGCTTTTATTTTAAAAGCATTTATCCGACCTGTTAGTTCCATTTTTATTGGCATATGTCCGTGACAAAACAAGTTCAATTGAGTTGTAATCTATCATGAAGATCTTGGTGCAATTGGACTGGTTTTTGACTGCTGTGCATCAGACATGCGTTCGTGGTGCATTCGTTGCGGTATTCGAACGATTGGCGTTAGTGCTGCGTTCGTTATTTAGTTTGAACGTGTGGCGTTAGTGGCACATTCTCCATTGCGTTTGAACGAGATCATTTCAGAGAGCAAACGTTCGAGGCACGTTCTTGTTGGGTTCGAACGAGATCATTCTAGAGAGCATTCGTTCGTTGTGCGTTCAAGTGGCGTTCGAACGGGTCTTTCCAGTGGGCACGCGTTCGAGTAACCGTTCGAATGCGACTGCGATCTGGACGCGTTTTTTGCCCTTTTCACCTTGGAAAACCCTAGCTTTTCACCCTACCTATATAAACAAACATGTAGCCGCCATCCTCTTGAGTTGAAGCATATTTCCCTTGAGCCAAAATCTCTCAAAGCTTTCAACCTTTATTGAATCCACCATTGAAGACTTCTTCATATTATTGTCTTCTCCATTAATGGTGAGATTCCATCTTTGATAAACATTCAACACAACTTAACCAAAAATCCATAATCCTTTAGATTTCTTTAGGAGATGTTTTGGTAGTCGGAGTTCCGGCGTCAGAGGTGATAATCTACTCAGAGACTTCAGAAGTTCTGAAGAAAACCGTGGGTCGCGGGCTTGAGGAGTTCCCTTGAGTTCTTGCAGTATAGAGGTACTTGAGTCGGTGGAGTTGCCACCATAGGTCTTGACCATCGCTGTAATTTTTTCTCGATATAGTGGATTGGGCTGGTAGCCGATATACCCGGAGTGGTTTTTTACTCGCACGAGTTTTCCACTTCGTCACCAAATTTATTGTGTTGATTTTGTGTGTTTGATTTATATTTGCTGCTTTAATTTATTTTTATTATTTTTATACTTGCAGCATATATTGATTGTTGGTCTTTGTGATTGCTTGTTGAGATTCAATAGTTACAGTAATCAGGACTTGTCCTGTTTATTGTTTGTAATTCCGCATAGGGTCAGAACCTAAGCTAATCGTGAATTTTCACGACATTTTAACTAAATGACCTCATTATTTAAGGCCAATGCCTTAGCCTCAGCCCTTTTTTAAGGGATGGGTTAAAGCCATGCGGGCCTTAAAAGCCTTTATCCGACCTTTTAACTAAATGACCTCATTATTTAGGGCCAAGGCCTTAGCCTCGGCCCTTTTTTAAGGGATAGGTTAAAGCCCTATGGGCCCGGACCCGGCCTAATTACCAAGCCTAAATAATTATAGTTTTCCAACAAGGAGTCTCAAATCAAGGTTGTGTTTGGTTGGACGGTAAAGAGCATTAATGCTTATCACCAAACGCACCATTAACACTAGTGTGACTCAACGCTAGTAAAAAAATATTATTTTCAAACGCTTGTGGAGAAATTACTATTTTGCCCTCCTAATACACATGGTTCCATGTGTTTAATTTTTTATCCTTATTTGTAATTTCTTATTTTATAATCTAACTTATATTTATGTCTAACCAAACACCCAATAACTTATAATCTAGCTCATACTCTAACTTTCTTCCATATGTTATGAGTTAGTTTATACTCTTAGTACAATACTATTTATCAAATGCATCCAAAAAGATAAGATAAAAACATATTAAAATGCAAATGTGTTTTGTTGTGTAGTGTATTAGAATTCGTATTTTTTATCTTTTAACTTATTCCCCGTTTTATTAAAATGAAGATCATCATAAGATAAATTTACGTGTAGTTTTCCTGTCGAAAATAAATTTACTTGTTCGACAATAGGTTTGACTTCGAAAAATCCCCATTAATTTTCCGAGCAAAAATCTAATGTCGATAAAGCTATTTAGTTTACCGATTATTCACCTACTTAGTATTCTAAAATGTGCTAAGCACTAATGAGGAAATTCCTTGAAAATTGGGGATTTCCGAAATTAGGATTAAAGATTGGTGGAATTTGGAAAAAAAAAATTAGGAAAATATTGTTTGAGTGATGGGTAAGGTTTTTAAATGATCAATTTGATTAAAAATAAAAACAAGACAATAAATTAGGGTTTTTGTTTTAGAAAATAAAGGCAGACAGGCGATTGAACGCCTAACCCGTTGATTTGAGTTTAGAATCGGTGACGTGATCGCGCCTAATATAAATGTAATGCTTAAGAGGTATTAAACGTCACGTTTTAGAAAAACACACCTACCAATTCTTAATAGCTAATAATTTCATTTCACTATGACTATAATTTAAATTTAAAACTGTTGGCGACTTGGTCACATAATCGATTGTAATTGGTTTTGATGATGCAACGCGAGAAAGAAGACTTCGACGTGCAAACACGAAGCAATACAAAAAGTGTCAAAGCATATGTGGTGAAGAGCGAGAATGTGAAGACTATCGCATAATTGAAGAAATCATGTGAAGTCTTAGCTTAGTGCTCTAATTGTAAGTGAGTTTACTCAAGTGATCTAAAGCTCTTAGGAATCATACATTTTGTATCACTTGCATTTAAAATGGATTAGAATGCTTAAAGAATCATTTGCACTTTATTTTCACCAAAATGAATTTCTATGCACAAGTGCATCGGTAATGATCTTCTAAAAACTATCAAATGGTTGAATTAAACTTCAAATGATATACCATTAGATAGATATGTGTCTCTAGTTTTCTACGGTTCAAACGGAACATAATTCCGATAAATAGAACTTTTTCTAGAGCCATTTTACAACAACATGTTCATATGTGCGTTTTCTGCATACATGTCACATTAGAAAAATTACATAAAATTCATCTTACAGAAGCTAGATTTATGTGTCTAGTTTATGTATAAATTTACGGATCATGATTTGGAATTTTCTAGAGAAAGTTATGGCCAAAATACCGAGTGTCATCAGTCTTGACTAGTCATCAGAACATCCATTCCGGTCTCTATTCCAGTCTACATTCTGGTCTCCATTCTAGTCTCCATTCCGGTCTAGCCTTTATGGTGCAGTTACTGAAACCAGGGAGATCCATTCTGTTCTCCATTCCGGTATCTATTCCGGTCTAGCTCTTCTTTTTGCACACATTCTGGAACCGGGCCAAACCATACCGGTTTTCATACCGGTGACCATACCGGTCAAGCTCTTCATTGTGCACACTCACTGGAACCGGCACGGATCAAACTGGTCCTCATACCGATTTTCATACCGGTCTAACGTATACTCGCCCAATGGTAATATAGCCGTTAGTATCCGTTGGAACCCCAGACTGGCATACCGGTCCCATACCGATTTCCATACCGGTCGCGCTGTAAGTTGGGGAATGCTTTGCATTTTATTATAAATAAGACTCCAACTCATTTGCCTTAGGTTAGAGACTTAATACACAACCTTCATACATTCTCTAAGGTAAATACAAGAGTGTTTTAAACCTTCATACACTTAAACACTCATACAAGCTCACACACATCTTCATTACATTTAGTGAGCTTAGAACACTTGGGTTTGCAACTCACAGAATCTTCTTATTATTTGTGAGTGCCCAAGTGTGTTTTAATTCTTCTTTATCAAAACACTTGCGGTTTGTGAAATCCCATTTGGTTGGGTAAGTTGTAAAGGTTGTGAGTGCACCTACGAACAAAACTCAAAGTTGTAAAAGGTTCGGAGTGCGCCTTTACGGAAAACTCTTGGTTACGAGTGAACCACGGAAATCTCAATTTTAGTGGAAATCTTCAAGCGAGGCTTGTGGGAGTGGACGTAGGCACGTTTGGCCAAACCACTATAAATCTCGGTGTCGTATTTCTCTTTCCCTTAACTTTTACTTATTTGCAAGTTTATTTACATTTATATTATTGAATAGAAAACTTGCATATAGGTTGTTATTTACAATAGAGAAAATTAACCTAAGAGCCTATTTGGTAATAAGAGCTTAAAATCGGCAAAGATTTTATAATTCTGCATTTGTAGCGATAACCCAATTCACCCCCCTTGGGTATAGAGATTTCTTGTCGCTATTACTTGTAGGTACTTTCAGTTGGTATCAGAGCGAGTATTCTCTACAAGACTTAACCGTCCGAGAATAGATCATAGCATCTACAAGCAACTCGTCAAATCTTGCCGAGGGATATTCAACAACTAGACCTCCGTTTTACACTGGAACGGACTACAATTATTGGAAGATGAGAATGCTAAATTATCTCATTGTCGTAGATCCGCAATCTTATTTGGTTATCACACGAGGTGCAAAAGGACCAACAAAAAGGGATAGTAATGGGGTTGAGATTCCGAAGACGAGTTTGAAATGGGATAGTGAGGATGTAAAAATAGCCTCACAAAATGCTAAGGCACTCAACCAACTCCTATGTGCCATTGATCGTGATCAAGTAAGCAAGCTTCCGGAATGTGGAAACGCATATGATTTATGGAAGTCTTTGGAAATGGTCAATGAGGGCACAAGCCAAGTGAAAGAATCGAAGATCAACCGGTTCATGTGCGAATTAGACAACTTCAAAATGGAATTTGGGGAAGAAATTGATCACATGATTTCGAGGTTTACCGTCATCATCAATCATTTGGGCGCCTTGGGAAAAGTCATCGGGAAATCGGATCAAGTGAAGAAAATTTTGAGATCGCTCACAAAGGAATATAGAAGCTACACCTCCTCCATTAAAGAAGCAAATGACATAAATACATTGAAGATGGATGATTTGGTCTGCAAATTGCTTGAGTATGAAATGGAAATCAAAATGGATAAAAAGGAAGAAGATAAGAAAAGAACAAGGAAAAATCTCGCCTTGAAAGCAATAAGAAAAGATGAGTCAAGCTCAAGTGAAGAAGAAGATAGTGATGATGAGTTGGCTCAAATAAATAAGAATTTCAAGAAGCTCATTAAGTCCATAAAGAAAAAGAGGAAATCAAAGACGGATGAAAAGAAAGAAGAAGAAGAAGAACCGCGAAAGAACAAGAAAATTATCTGTTATGAATGCAACAAATCGGGTCACATAGCTACTGATTGCCCATTGAGGAAAATGAAAATAAAATCAAAGAAAAAGGCAATGAAAGCCACTTCAACTTGGAGCGATAGCGACTCTAACTCATCCGAGGAGGAAGAAGAGGTTCAAGCTAAAGAAAGAACAAATCTAGCATTTATGACTATCACGGATGAGGACATCCACTTTGAAATTGAAGAAGAAAGCGAAGAAGAAGAGGTACACAATTCTCAAGACTATAATGATTTACTTAATGTTTTTAATGGTTTAAAAGAATTGTGTGAATTGCTTAAAAAGAAATTAAAATTGGTCAAAAATGAGCATGCTACACTTAAAATTGAACATGCATCTTATATGGATAAATTTCATGTTTTAGATAATGATATGACATGCTTAAAGGCTAAACATGAAAAAGAAATTGCATGTTTAAATGATGAAAATGCTTGTTTAAACATGAAAAAGCTAGAACATGAAAAAGCTAGAACTTGAAAATGTTATATCTAATATGCCATCTAGCTCTAAGACATGCGATTGCGAATATATATTAAATGAAAATGTTTTATTAAACACTAAGATTATAGATTTGTAAAACATACTTAGCAAATTCACATTGGGACATAAAAATTTTAATATGCTTATTTGATCCCAAAAATGTGCATTTAAAAGAGAATGATTATGATATAGGTCTTACATTAAACGAAAATTTTTGAAAAATTATTTTGTTAAGGCTTCCGATTCTCATGCTAAGAATGAAATAAATGAAAATATCACATGTCATGCATGTAATAAAAAGGGACATAAAATTTTTGAATGCATGTACAAGAATGTGAGTAAGAATGCATGGATTCCTCAAGGAATCAAAATTAACCCCCATGGACCCAAGAAATGTTGGGTACCAAAATCTACTTGATAAATTTGTAGGAGGAGCTTTGGGAAAGGATCTTAATGAGAATTGAAAATTTGATCCCAAAAGCTCAAAGAAATGAGGAATCGTAACGGTAATAGGTAAACTCCGTACTCACGGAAACATTGGTATTGTTTCCTCTAAATTGTGTATGTATGCATATTTCAAATTGATATAAATGTTTTGAAGCATACAAAATGATTAGGCAAGTATTCGAACTTCTATTGGTATCAATTGTTCATTTGATATCCTTTAATGCCTTAATCATACATTTAAACCCCTTTTTCAAATCAATTAGTATCACATTGAATTTATTGAGTTAAATTACATGTATGTGATCACTTGATTGAATATGCCTTGCCATTTGAACTAATTGGTTGAAAATAAAATGCATGTAAATTGGCATAATCTTAGATGAATATCATAAAATGCATGTATTAGAATTGGCATCATGAAATGCATGAACTTTGATAATTAATTAATTGGTATCATGGAATGTATTGATATATTTTTAATTGGTATCAAATTTGGGGAGAAATCATGCTTAAGATGATCTTAGATTTTAAATGGTATTCATGAGTATCTATTTTTTGAAAAATGCTCTTTTATGCATGAATTTTGATTTTTTATAGCAAAAAGGGGGAAATGCCAAAATGTGCATATTTTTATTTTTGGTATCTTTATTTATAGCACATATGTAATTGGTATCTCATTTAGATTTAAATTTTGCTTCTCCACTTTTTGATAATGTCAAATGGGGAGAAATCATTATAAATGAGATTAAAATTTGTTTTACCCTCACCCTTGGATTAAGGGGGAGTAAATGTACTAATGTGCTTGTCTAAGTCTTATAGAGCTATTTTGAAGACAATCACACATTGAGGGGGAGCTTATTTTGAGGGGGAGAAAAATTGTCAAATTTGGACTCCAAGAAGCTCACAAGTTGCAACAAGTTTTAAGGAGTTGCCATCATAAAAAGGGGGAGATTATTGGCGACTTGGTCGCATAATCGATTGTAATTGGTTTTGATGATGCAACGCGAGAAAGAAGACTTCGACGTGCAAACACGAAGCAATACAAAAAGTGTCGAAGCATATGTGGTGAAGAGCGAGAATGTGAAGACTATCGCATAATTGAAGAAAACATGTGAAGTCTTAGCTTAGTGCTCTAATTGTAAGTGAGTTTACTCAAGTGATCTAAAGCTATTAGAAATCATACATTTTGCATCACTTGCATTTAAAATGGATTAGAATGCTTAAAGAATCATTTTCACTTTATTTGCACCAAAATGAATTTTTATGCACAAGTGCATCGGTAAATGATCTTCTAAAAACTATCAAATGGTTGAATTAAACTTCAAATGATATACCATTAGATAGATATGTGTCTCTAGTTTGCTATGGTTCAAACGGAACACAATTCCGATAAATAGAACTTTTTCTAGAGCCATTTTACTACAACATGTTCATATGTGCGTTTTCTGCATACATGTCACATTATAAAAATTCCATAAAATCCATCTTAATGTTTTTGGAGCTGATTACAGAAGCTAGATCTATGTGTCTAGTTTATGTAGAAATTTACGGATCATAATTTGGAATTTTCTAGAGAAAGTTATGGCCAAAATACCGAGTGTCGTCAGTCTTGATTGGTCATCAGAACATCCATTCCGGTCTCTATTTCGGTTTCCATTCCGGTCTCCATTCTGGTCTAGCCTTTATGGTGTAGTTACTGAAATCAGGGAGATCCATTCCGGTCTCCATTCCGGTATCTATTCCGGTCTAGCTCTTCATTTTGCACACATTCTGGAACCGGGCCAAACCATACCGGTTTTCATACCGGTCAAGCTCTTCATTGTGCACACTCACTGGAACCGGCACGGACCAAACCGGTCCTCATACCGGTTTTCATACCGGTCTAACGTATATTTGCCCAACGGTAATATAGCCGTTAGTATCTGTTGGAACCACAGACCGGCATACCGGTCCCATACCGGTCGCGCTGTAAGTTGGGGAATGCTTTGCATTTTATTATAAATAGGACCCCAACTCATTTGCCTTAGGTTAGCGACTTAATACACAACCTTCATACATTCTCTAAGGCAAATACAAAAGTGTTTTAAACCTTCATACACTTAAACACTCATACATGCTCACACACATCTTCATTACATTTAGTGAGCTTAGAATACTTGGGTTTGCAACTCGCACAATCTTCTTATTATTTGTGAGTGCCCAAGTGTGTTTTAATTCTTCTTTATCAAAACACTTGCGGTTTGTGAAATCCCATTTGGTTGGGTAAGTTGTAAAGGTTGTGAGTGCACCTACGAACAAAACTCAAAGTTGTAAAAGGTTCGGAGTGCGCCTTTGCGGAAAACTCTTAGTTACGAGTGAACCACGGAAAAACTCGATTTTAGTGGAAATCTTCAAGCGAGGCTTAGGGGAGTGGACGTAGGCACGTTTAGCCGAACCACTATAAATCTCGGTGTCGTATTTCTCTTTCCCTTACTTTTACTTATTTGCAAGTTTATTTACATTTATATTATTGAATAGAAAACTTGCATATAGGTTATTATTTACAATAGAGAAAACTAATCTAAGAGCTTATTTAGTAATAAGAGCTTAAAATCGGCAAAGATTTTATAATTCCGCATTTGTAGCGATAACCCAATTCACCCCCTCGAGTATAGAGATTTCTTGTCGCTATTGCTTGTAGGTACTTTCAAAAACTACGTCTTCTTAATCTCAAACATACATACCCTTAAGTTTTTATAGATATATAAATGAAGAAAAAAAAAACCTTCAGGTACTTCTTGGCCATATTCTGGATATTGGGCTGAAGCAATATTTTTTTTTAAAAAAAATTCTAGTGAAGGTACTTCTTGGCCATATATATATATATATTAATTATGGAACAAATCTACTTTGTGTGTGTGCACGAATGGATCAAAAAGCTGGGCTTCAACTGGGCCCAAAAACGGATAGAAATGGAATTCTTTAGTTTCGGTTTTGTGTTTGTACATCCACTCTTGGCGGGTGCCATACAAAACCAAATCCATTTAATATCGATTTAAACCGATTTATATTAATATAATGCATATATTAAAGTTAAAATCATGAAAATTTTAGTTTCAAAATACTATCAAAGTCCACTAAATATAATACACTATTAAAGTTTATGTTTACCTAAAATTCAATAAAATATGACACATACAAAATGTTCATCCTTCATAAAATAGGGAAAATCATATACGCAATATTGAATGTCGACTACAAGAAGATACAAAATAAGTTTAAAACAAATACAAATAATCATTACTTGGGATCCAAACCCAACAAGTTATTAATCATACCGACATGAACCGACCCATTTAATAAAAGTAAAATTTGACAATACATACACATATTTATATCGGCTTAATTGGTCGTGTCATATTTTACATATGATTATGTGTATGTGTATGTGTATGTATATGCATCTCAAATAGTAGTTTAAATAGTTTCTGTTTTATGGTGATTTTTGGACATCAGGATCCCAGTATAGTAAGAAGGGTATATAAGGGATTTTCATTTCCAAGATTCCGAGGACCAAAGCTCGGGGAGAAGGGTCATCCCGCCTGGCGCTAGCCTCGGGTCGGTTCATGTACTTCACCCGACCCGAGGAGTGAAGATGTTCAGGACAGCTCAAATAGCTGATTTCTCGGCACCGATCCGACCTGATTGCTCGGAAACCGTCACTCCTGAATTTTGACCCAGTAGAGCCGGTCGGGGTGTCGCTATTTAATTGCACAATCCTGGTCGGGTGGTTGGAATCAGGCATAGGGACTCGCATTCTCTAAAAAGGTCTGATGTGATGGTGGCATGTGACTAGTTAATCTTCTGACACTAGATAACGTGTGACAGTGGCCAAGAGTAGCATGAGTCAATAAGATATAGGCGTCAGAGGGCAGGTGTGTCAGGCAGTAGAGTTACTGTATGCAGAACAGGTATGACAGAAAGCCTTGGCATTGATAGCAGATTCACGTGGCTGACGTCACAAAGACATTATAATAGTGTAATTTGCCCTAGTATATAAAGGGTTTGGGAGATCATTGTAAGGGGTTAGAAAAATATACTATTGAATATTTGTAAGAAAATAAAGCAAAAAGTCTGCAAGACAGAACAAGGGCAGGTCGGTCAAGGCTGAGCACTTGTATAGAGGGGTCGGTCCCACCCAACCACGTAATAAAAGCTTCATTTTCTTTGTTTGTTGTGTGTTTTCTTACCTCTTGCTAAGTCTGTATTTGGTCTCCAAAATCAAACAAATTCACAGTTAATGGGAGATTGTTTGAGGAGTGTTCTTCCAGAATTATCTCTAGAATAAAAATCGACCATCGACAGTTTCATTAATTACTGTCACATTATATGTGACGCATTGATTAAATCGGTTCTTTCCTTGGCATTTCCAGCCAAAAGTATCCTTCAACGTTAGCCCAAGAATTAATCCTTATTGCATCTAGAAGAATTAATACATCCACATCATATGAAAATCATTTTAGAATTAAGTACTTTTAGCCAGGACGCCAAAAAAAATAAATTGAAAAACGATTAATTTAGGCGTTGGATCCAGTCAATTATGAATACTGTATTTCATGTCTAGCAGCTGCTGCAAAAGATGATGCTATTTTAAAGGGAATCTGATGGAAGTCAAGCTTGCCGTCCAGCCAAAAACAATCTCCTGCTTTGAGCATCAATAAAGAATGTCACTAACAATTTTTAACAGTGTATGTGTTTGCTTCAGTGGTCCCTCAAGGGGCATGGTTTGATGGTGTAGGGTTCATGATTTCATCTTGAGGTCTTGAGTTCGAAGCCAGAGAGTGTATTTCTTGTAAGAATCTGAGACAGTCGGAATTTTACCTGCTCCGCTTAAGCCCGTAAAGGATAATTTGATGACGAGATTTCTACCGATTCAAAAAAAAAATTTTGCTTGAGTGTCAGTAATTCATCCTATTGTAGTATTCCTATAATAATGACACTAGGATGTTAATAAATTATGATACGATATTAGTATCAATATTTATGAGATTCTAGTATCAGTAGATCATTGACATTATAATATCAAGAAAATATTGATAATATATAATGACAGTGATTTATGTTATAAAATAAATTAAACGGAAAAAATAAATATATACTTAACAACACTATTTTCCTTTAAAATTAGAAAATTCTTCAATATTTTAGCATTTCACATACAAAATACTTAGGTAGAGATATGAGTAATAGAAGTCTTGAGTTCAAGTCCAAACTAAAATTAGGGTGATAATTTGGGTTAGGATTCGTTTATTCGTTCGATTCGATTCGCTTTAAAGCGTCGTTTAATAAATGGGTCGATTCGATTCGATTCGCTTTAAAGCATCGTTTAATAAATGGATCAATTCGATTCGATTCGTTTATTAAATAAATCGAATACGAATTTAAGCTTATTGATTCGTTTATTCGTTTACGATTCGTTTTATTATTTTCTTTTACCAGTTATTATTATTTTTCAATTAAATTTCAAGAAATTATGGCTAATTACCATAGAAAAAATAATATTGTCAATATTTAGTGAGATGTTTTTAGTAAATATATTAATTACATATTTCATAAGTATATATTTATGAAAAATTAATATAAATAAATTATGGTTTATGTTATTGAATAAATCATGATTAAATGAATATTCGTATTCGATTCGTTTAATAAACGAATCGAATACGAATCATAATATTAGGATTCATTTAATAAACAAATCGAATACGAATCCATCATATTTTAATTCGATTTGTTTAGGATTCGATACAAATTCGATTTGTTAATTCATTTTGCCACACCTAATTAACTAAAATACAATGAAATTTTATTTAATTTTTTTTTGGGTGATATTATAGTGTCAGTAATATACTAGTATCATAGTATCAGTAATCTATAAATTTTTATCTATTAAACATAGAAAATGATCCAATTGGTTTCTGACACTTTTTTGAAAAATATCATTATGTTAGTGTAAATATTGATGATTCTGATTTCTTGCCTTAATGGACTTGACTACTAATTTTAGTCTTTCTCTTCCATTTAGAAATTTGTCTACAAATTCATGCACTTAGTTTTCGATTAGGACGGACACTCTTGTGTATTTGCCTATATGTCACACTAGCTAACAATCTTTGATAAATTCTATTATGTAATGATAGTAGCACACAAATCATATAATAATATAATAATATTTTGTCACACATGTTAAAATAATTAATAAATTTTAGTTTTGTTCAATGTAACACGTATATATTATATAATTATTGATTAGTGATGAGCGGTTAATTTTCTTATATTTCCCGCCCTTTGTCTTAATATTTTGTGAGTGATATCGAGTTTTATGAGAATTTTGATTTGTTTTGGATGTGTTTTTACAGGTCAAAAAAATTTCAAGACGCGTTGATGACAAAAACATGACAGTATGCTCAAAGTGGACGTGTCGCGACGCTGTCCATTGAGCGTCGCGACGCGCCAAAAAATTCATGGAGAACGGAATGTGTTCCTACTTCATCCAGAACTCGATTTTTGAACAAGAAATACCCACGGGACCTCCTATATAAGTACAAGTTCATCTCAAAACCTAAAAAGAAGTCTCATAACATATTTTAGAGCCCTGGAGCATTGAAGAACGCCTAGAATATGGCAAAAATGAGTGCTTCAATGCTGGAGTTTGAAAGCGAAGGCTACAACGAGAGTTATTCCCTTTTTCTCTCTAGTTTATCTTTTTATGAGTCATTGTTTTGTATTTATAATGATTAGGTTGTGTTTATTGTTTAATATGAGTAGCTAATTCATTAAATTTAGGGTTATAATGGATCTAAGAATGTTTAATTAATTATTTGCATATTTTTATTCCTTTGGGTTTGTTTTTTATTATTTATTATTTTCTATACTTTGATATTTTATTTTTTTTGTTTGACAAACAATAAAATAATCTTGGTAAATCCTTAATAACTTGACAGAAGAAATTTGGATTTACCGTGAGAATAATACCGTATGATTTATTCGTTGAATAGATTTCTTTTTCAATATAGAAATATACATGCAGGGCATACATAGCAAATATTAGAACTTGACCTTAATGAATTCAGTTTAATTTAATTAAAATAAACAGTAGTTAATTGATTTATTATGAATATTTTCACCTGACCACTGAAAAAGACTTGTTAATAATTTAGTGTTTTAGGTTGATAACTAATAACAACAGCCCAATTGAATGGAAAATGTTTGAGCTTATTGTCTGCATGCTTAGGTGAAGTTGTAACCCTAAGTTCTTTTATCTTATAAAGTTTCTTCAAAAAGTATTATTTGTTCGTTATTTACTTGTCAATTACATCAATTAAATCAACTTTCATTCTCAATAGTTTGGTTCAAGTTAAGTAGATTAATCTTGATATTAATAAGATAAATATTATGTTCATGTGGTTCGACATTCGACTATTAGTCATTATATTATTTGAGCGATACATGCTCTTTCGTACTACATATATAATATCGCGATCAATTAGTAGTACCACACCATTAGTATCAACAAAATTCCAGTTGATTTCATTATCAAATTCATGCACTTAGTTTTCGATTAGGACGGACACTCTTGTGTATTTGCCTATATGTCACACTAGCTAACAATCTTTGATAAATTCTATTATGTAATGATAGTAGCACATAACTCATGTAATAATATAATAATATTTCATCACACATGTTAAAATAATTAATAAATTTTAGTTTTGTTCAACCTAATACGTATATATTATATAATTCTTGATTAGTGATGAGGGGTTAATATCTATATATTTCCCGTCATTTTTCTTAATATTTTGTGGGGGATATCGAGCTTTATGAGCGCTTTGATATGTTTTGGGTGTGTTTTTGCAGGTCAATGAAATTAAATATAGGTAAAAATTGTAAAATATTGAGCAAATCGGGAAATTTTCGGAGTGAAAAAGCGTGTCGGGACGCGCGTCGCATGTCGAGACGCGCTGATGAACAAAAACACGACAGTATGCTCAAAGTGGCCGCGTCACGATGCTGCCCATTAAGCGTCACGACGTGCCAAAAATTTCATGGAGCACAGAACGCGGTCCTATACTACACCCAAAACTCGATTTTTTTATCAGGAAATACCCCCATAACCTCCTATATAAGTACAAGTTCATCCCAAAACCTAAAAATAAGTCTCATAACATATTTTGGAGCTCCCATAGCATAGAAGAACATCTAGAGTAAGGTAAAGACGAATGTTTCAATTGGTATTGGAGTTTGAAGGCGAATGTTGCAACGATAGTTCTTTCATATTCTTTCTAATTTATGTTTTATGAGTCCTTATTTTATATTTATAATGATTAGCTTGTGTTTATTATTTATTATGAGTAGCTAATTCATTAAATTTATGGTTGTAATGGATCCAAGGATGTTTAATTAATTATTTATATATTTTTATTATTTTGGATTTGTTATTTATTATTTATTACTCTTTGTACATTGATGTTCATTTTATTTATTTGACAAATAATAGAATAATCTTAGTAAATCTTTAGGAACTTGACAGAGAAAATTTGGATTAGCCGTTGGAATAATAACGTGTGATTTATTCGTTGAATAGATTTTTTTCAGTATAGAAATACACTTGGAGGGCATACATAGCTAATATTAAAACTTGACTTTAATGAATTCAGTTTAATTTAATTAAAATAAACATATAATTAATTGATTTATTCTGAATATTTTCACCTGACCATCGAAAAAGACTTGTTAATAATTTAGTGTTTTATAATAATTAATAACAACAACCCAATTGTATGGAAAATGTATGAGCTTATTGTTTGCATGTTTAGATGAAGTTGCAACCATAAGTTCTTTTATCTTATAAGGTTTCTTCAAAAAGTATTTTTTGTTTGTTATTTACTTTTCAAGTACATCAATTAAATCAATTTTCCTTCTCAATAGTTTGGTTCAAATTAAGTAGGTTAATCTTGATATTAATAAGATAAATATTATGTTCATGTGGTTCGACATTCGACTATCAGTCACTATATTATTTGAGCGATACATGCTCTTTCGTACTAGATATATAATATCGGGATCAATTAGTAATACCACACCACTAGTATCAAAAAAATTCCAGTCGATTTCATTATCAACTTGTCAAAATCTTATCCAAATAATCATTCAATTTTAAATAGGTGGTTGATGTGGTGGCTTGGTGCGTTATTTCGGGGAAGCCTTAAATAAATTACCATTTATCACGTGTTTATTTTTAAATTAGATATTATGGATTTAACTTTTTAATAGACTACTAATGATATTCTTACATTTTTGTCCTCTTTGTTTTGGTTATCATGGTTGATGTAAAATAAGAGACAGAGAAACTTGAATGCTACAAAACCAAAACCTAACCATGGCCTTCTCGCTCAAGTGGAAGCTTCCCAGTGGTCCTTATAGCATTGTTTTATAGGCAATCATCAATATTCAACTTCAGAGGTTAACAATTTCAATCAAGACTTTTCTAATGGGGCCAGTGATTAACACATGCCCTTATTATTTGAAACAAGTTTAATTAATTGATGATGATATGAAATTAATTGATGTTGTTACCTCCTCAAAAACTTTGGTCTCATTTGCATAGAGAGGTTCTATTTTTGATATTATGATTAAAAAAAAATATAATGATTATGACATATTTTTTCATATTTTAATTATAAGTAAAATATAAAAAAAAAATTGCCGATAAACGTGTAGTTCGTTGGTAACTCATGTCTCTTAAATCTTCCTCCATAGGTTAGAGAGGGTCTAGATGAAAATTTTCTCCTGTATGGGAATAAATTTCCGGCTGCATCTCGGTAGATTTCTAGACAGTGCTATTATATGTACGTATTTAGAGTCCCCAATCATATTATAATATATGTAGATTGTAATAATTCAAAAAAATACCTTCAGAATTCATTATTTCCAAAAAAAAAAAAAATTAGTTTTTACAAAATTCAGTTGTGAAAAAACACAATTCAACTAAAAAAATCGTAACTTTCTCCATTAATCAAATATAATTTTATCATCTTAACACATATCATATCATAATAGTAAACATAGCAAAAACATGTATGTATACCGTGACTGTAAATTAAATGAGTTGATAATGAAACCATTTCTCAATAAGAAAGTGATCATTTACTATTAGTAGATCTAAAAAAGAAATGAAATCTCAACCTTTTTTGACTAAAGCAAACTCAATTCATTTTATCAAATGTACTAGCATAATTCAATGAGCACTAAATTTTATTGCGTGTAGGACTAATTCTAGGATGCTTATTACGAGAAGTTGATGTAGTGGAGGCAAGTTGAAAACAGTCCCCAAGGGGTGTGGCTTGATGGTGTAGGGTTCAGGATTTCACCTTGAGGTTTTGGGTTCAAATCCAGGGGGTGCACTTCTTGTAAGAGCCTGGGACAGCCGGTGGTTTTACCTGCGCCGCGGCCCAGAATGGGTGATTTGGTGGCGGGATTTCCATTGTTTCCAAAAAAAAAAAAAAAAAATTGAAAGCAAGGTAGCAGAGCACTTTCTTGAATATTAGGATAAGAAGGCATTAATGATCAAAATCTAATGGATTCATTATCCATCCCTAACGCACAGACTGTAAAATTCTCATGTAAATTTAATATAAATTATCTAAATTTTTTCGAAAAATATTGACTTTAAAAGAACGTCTACTGAAGCTAAAGAACATTAGTGTCGAATATTTTCGACGATGCTAAAACGTGAACGAGAAAGACTATTAGCGTCGAAAATAAACTTTCGACGCTAAAGTACAACATTTTGCGTCAAAATATTTTCGATGATAAATTTGAAACCTTTAGCGTCGAAACTATTTTTCGACGCTAAGTCACGTATTTGGCAACAAATATTTTCGACGCCAAATAATTTTTTACTTAATAAAAAACTTATTTATTTTTATTTTTAGCTTCGAAAATTTCGACACTAAATGTATTTTAAAATAAAAATTGAAAGTTTATTTATTACCTTTAGCGTCGAATAATTCGAGGTGAAATAATATTAAAATATAAATATTATTTTATTACTTTTAGCGTCAAATACTTCGACGTTAAAGGATATTTAAAAAATTAGTATTTTATTACATTTAGCATCGAAACATTCAGATTTTTTTTTTTTGAAAAATAGTATTATAATAAAAAAAATTTTACTGAATAATGATAAAATTATTTTATTCTAATAATTTTTTGTTCTTATAAATTTAAAAATAAATTAAAATATAAAAATTTATTAAATTTTATTAAATAAAATAAATACATAGTATATTAACAATCACTACTGTTGTGAATATTTATACAAGTTGAAAATAACAATCACTGATGTTGTGATGGAATGGCGGTCGAGACCAATGCACACTGACCGAGTAAGGCCTCCAGCATCTGCTGAAAGTTCTCATATGCTGGTCGAACTCATGCATCTTTTTCTGATAGTCCTCCCCGACTTGTTGTAGCTTCTTCTGGGTTTTCTTCAGCTCTTCTTTAGTATTGTCCAACTCTTCCTTGGTGTTGGATAATTGTTCTTGAAGGCACAACTAGGTAGGAGAAGAAACAATAATCCGTTCAGACGACGTCGGCTTCTTACGAGTGTCAAGTCTGATGTTGTACGTTGTCTGGTTCTTGAAAACCAATTGTGACAACTCCTCATCTGGTAGAGGGTCGGACCTTGTCTCCTGAGCCTGTCGCTGGACCTCCACCATTTTGTTCTATTTAAAAAAAATTAAAATTAATGTTTAAACATTAAAAGAAAAAAAATTAAATTTAAAAATATATTTAATTTATTTTAAATATTAAAACTTACGTAGCAGCGTTCGGCTTCTTCATTGACCCATTTCTTCTTCTCACTGTAGTGCGTCACTCGAAATTTTTTTGGAAATGACTGCATATCACCCGTGCTACTCTGCAAAAAAGCATAAGTGGTTGTTAGTGTTAGTAAAATTAATGAAATGTTAAAAAATATTTTAGGGTATATTTACCTCAGAATGCTCGGCACAGTATTAGGAAAATGGCTTGAAGCTTCCACGATGGTTGAAACGCATGTGACTATGATTCTCCGTGTTTTCTTGACATTTATTCTGCATTTAACAATATTGTCAATAAAAAAACAAAGAGAATTATCAGTTCCGTATTATTTTAAAAGTTACCTTGTATTTCTCACTCCACCAGAGCTCACACAAGAATGTCCAGTCTTGCTCTTCTATACAACCATGCTTGTGCTGTGGGTACATATCATCGAATTCTTTCCATTTGGTTCCATCTGCAGGATGTCTAAGTATGCCCTCAGCATCGAGCCTCTTTTTGTGATGCCACCTCATGTCAGACGCTGTGTGTCGTGACATGAACAACCTCTGCAGCCTAGAAGTTAATGGGAAATACCGTAATATTTTCTAAGACACTTTCTTCCCAAGACCACGGACTTTGTATCGATTTTTACCATAGATCGAACAATATTCAAGTGATTCATACTCGGCACGGAATAATATATAGTCATACTTACAAGCATCAATGGATTCATACCTCATTCCCAGATCATACAATATTTTCTTTACCTCGTAATACGACTTAGGCAATTTGTTGCCAACCGGTAATATTTGGCACAGTAAGTCTAGCATCATATCAATACTGTTGACGGTGGATTTTGGTCTCAGGGTAATATTGGAATATCACTCCCGAGGAAATCCTCCTCCAACTGTGAATTTGTTTGGTTATGGGGGACCAAAGGCAAACTTAGCGGAAAACAAGAAAATGCACCAATCAGACAGGGTGATTTAACGTGGTTCGGTGGATTTTGGGATCCGACCTACGTCCACGGGCAAGAACAGGATGGTACTTTTTATTACTCGAATTCACTCCTCTGATCTCCTCTTTGCTTTTACAAATCAGAGCTCTATGACACTAATCTCTCACTCTTGTGATGATCTTCAGATGCCCTTTTACACATGCTCTACCCTTCTATTTATAATAATACAGAAATCAGATTCCTATTTGTATAAGAAATCCTATTTGAACCCAGTCTTCTCTTCTTGTAGGGTTTCCTGATCCGGTATTGCCTTCTTCTTCTGCTTTCCCTTTTGGACTCTGACTCATTCTCCTTGCGAAAATAGGATATTTTGCTTATCTTATCCATAAGAATGGGGGGCTGTTGTCTTGAGCACGGTCCGTCATCTGGTCGGTCTTTAACGAGGTCGGCCATGACAATCTTTTATGCTGAGAGCGTTCCTGCCGACCTCTATAGTGTTCGGTCATCTGAACCAATGTGGTCGGTCTTCACATGAACTGGTCGGGTCGGCTACATGATCTCAACCAGACAGAGAATTTACCCTTTTGTCCTTGTCGTGCTGTCTTAAATGCTGTAGCGCCTGAAAACACCATCAACATCTGTCCCCTAGTTCTCGGTTCCAACGAGTATGTGAGTTGGTGCCGGGAACTATATGAAGAGGGTGTGCTGATTGTCTATGCTGGTAGTCGTCCCAAGATGTGAGAAGGAATTTTCTTGCCGTTTCAATCATCTTTCCTTGAGACGCGCAACCATCTTGTCTCTTTAAATGCCTATCAAATCAACTTTAGGGTTTCTTCCAATGCTCGA
The DNA here is from genome assembly GCA_019454045.1 of Zanthoxylum bungeanum. Lineage (NCBI taxonomy): Eukaryota > Viridiplantae > Streptophyta > Magnoliopsida > Sapindales > Rutaceae > Zanthoxylum > Zanthoxylum bungeanum. The sequence goes on from SKCR01017123.1 coordinate 104,442, forward strand.
CACTTGTCACACATCCCTGGGTTCCCGCCAGAAAAGAGGACGAATCGACCGTGTATAGGCACTCTCCACAGTGGGCTGATCTCAGCCGTCTGTTTGAACTTGGGAGGCACCTCTCGTAGGTGACACTTGGCGTTCATCCGGGCTCTTCCTTTAGATCCAATGGTCACGAGCATCCTGGTCATGGATATAAAAAGGGGAGGCTTCCCCTGTTCCATCTTTTTCGGCAATTTCTCCTTCCTCTCTGCAAGTTCCTTTGCTCATTTTTGCATCTCGGATTTCAACCGCGGGCTTCGTTCTTTGCTGCGAGTATAAGGAGCGGGCATTACCGTACTGCGCGACCTCCTGTTTTTGAGAAAAGCAAGTAAGTCTTCTGAGCGACCTTTCATCTTTTTCTCTATGCAGTGTTTCTGTTTGTTTATTTTGCTTAGGGAGAGACTTGTGGTTTTGCTGGGTCTTGCTTTAGGGCACTTCTTTAGAGACTCCAAGTCTAGTTTTAGCATGGGCACCGTGGGTAGCTTCTTGTAGACTGATTCTCCCCCTTTCTCTGTTTTTCTGGGTGTCAGGGATGTCTGACAGTAACTCTTCCTCCGAAAGGCCTGTCAAAATCTCAACTTCCCCTGCTGAAGAGCTCTCTTCGGGCTCAGGGGCGCCCAGTGTAGAAGATCTCGACACTACCCCCCCACCCCTTCTGAGGTCGAAAATGACTCCTATCATCAGAGGGTTCCTCGGAAGGATCCAGAGCCTGGAGAACTTGGGTCGTCGGCTCTGGATATGAACCGTCCCTCTAAGATAACTGAGGATGATCTGGCGTTACTGCGGCAACGATACAGCATCCCGATAGATATTGCTCTAGAAGTTCCTGGTCCAATGGATCGTGCTAGTCAGCCTGACGAGGGCTCGGTGGCGCTTCTTCCTATCTTTTTTGAATGTGGGCTGCGGCTGCCGATGCAACGCTACTTCGCTTGGATGCTGGCCGAGATGGAGCTTGCCCCTTGCCAATTGAGTTTGAATAGCTGGAGGATCCTAGCCGGTATATATGTGGTCTGGCACCGGGCAGGTTTAGGTGTACCTTGCTTGGAAGAGGTGAAGAGGTTGTACCGTTTGAAGTCTAACCCAAAGACTCACTACGGTTGGTATTACCTCTCTGCTTACGATAGCTCGTCCAACCTCGTCCAGAAACTCCCTGATTCCAACAAGAACTTCAAGGACTCTTGGTTCTGGACAACTGGGGATTGGGGTCGGGTTTTGAGATCGTTTGAGGAGGACGTCTCGGTTCCAGACATCTTCAGGGCTGGAGGTTAGGAGTCTAACGCCCCTTCATTCTTTCTTTGTCCCTGTTCCCCGGTTTCTTTTAGGTTTTCTAACTTCTTTGGTTCCTCCCAGCTTGTTGGCGAGATGCTCCAAAGGTTTCTCGCCAGGTTCGGAGGCGGGTACATTGGGCTGTGATGAGCGGAAAATATATCAATATTTACCGCCCCTTTTACTTAATATTTTGTTTAGTTTCTCGGGTTTGATGAACGTTTTGATATGTTTTATTTTATTTTGCAGATAAAATAATATCGGGACTCAATGAATCATTTAGGACGAAATGTGGATCAAATAAGGGCAATTATTGGACTTGATATATTAATTTTGAAGATTGGAAATTTGAAAGGGCGTTTTGACGAAGTGCAGTTTTGGAAATTCCAGTTTTGTGCATCTGTCGTATTTTGGGCATAACATTTTACTCAGATATCGGATTGAGCTGATTCAAGTTCCAGATTAAAGAAGACTCAAAGATCTACAACTTTGAAAGAGAAAATATTTTCGAATTCTGATGATTTCATAACCGAAATTGATGAACCATCCAGAAGTGTGTGGAGTGTAATTATTAAAAGTCATTATCAATCATTTTCAAAGTAAAATATTAATTAATTAATAATTAATAAAAATTATCAAATCAACACCAAACAAGATAAGCAATTAGTGGAGCAATTATGGATTTGGTGGAGTAATTAGTGGAGAAATTAATAATGGATTTGGTGGAGAATTTGATGGATGATTTGATGTTGGCAAAATTTTACCTATAAATACCAAGCCATTTCATTTGTAAAATTCATACTTTCTTCCTTGAAATTCTTAATGAATAAATAAGAAGATTGTATCTAGTTTGTTTATTTTTAGTTTTCAGTAATTAATTTTCAGTTTCGCACTTTCTTTTATTTACTTTTCAGTTTTTACTTTCCGCAATTTACTTTTACTCACAATACTTTTCTTTCTTTAATTTTTCAGTTTTTACTTTTCAATAATGAGGAGGTAATTTCCCAAGCTAGGGTGAAAGGTAATTCTTTTACTATTACTATTTAGATTAATCTCCCTTAAAAATAATATATTCACTATTTAAAATACTGATTAATAAAGGATACCGCTATATTGGTCGGTTGGCAATTCAATTAATCTGGTTTAAACCTGACTAATCAAGGATACCGCCAGATTGGTCGGTTGGTAAATTTTTTGGTACCGCCTTTATGGCTGGATTATGGACAAATATTACCGCCTATATGGCTGGTTGGACTTAATTTGACTTAATCAGGATACCGCCAGATTGGTCGGTTGGTAAAATAATATCACAAGTTTATATATTATTTTATGGGAGATATCTAAATTAGTAGTAGTAAAAGTAATTCCTTTTACCTTAGCATTTTATTTATTGTAATTTACTTTTCAGCTTTTACTTTACCGCAATTACTTTCAAGCATTTTCATTTTATGTCTTTTACTTTTAAGTTTTTATTAGCCCTAGTTATGTGTGGTAACTAAATTAGTTATCTGGGGTTGTGATGAAATCCAATATCACCGTTTTATAAGGGTTAGATTATAGCTTGGGTAATATAAAGATTTATTTATTGTGTCTTAAACTTAATGCTTTTTCATTAACTGGCCATTAATAAAATTGATCTGGTAAATCTAAAATGAACTAGACATAGGGATTTTAGGTTTCAGCCTTAGACTCAATAGCCCACGATCTTCCTTGAGGATAGATAACCCTTTAATAGATTTCCTTACAGGATAGGAATATACCTGTTGGGCGGGGGTAGCCATAATTGGAACTTAAACTTAATGAATCCAGATAATTTGGTTGACATAGACATATGGTTCAATTGGGTTAAACTGGGTATTTGTGTCTGACCATCGACAGAGGCTTACACATAATTTAGTGTTCCAGGTTAATAAATCAATATATTACCCAACTTTAAGATAACCACTTCATCTTTAAAATGATATTGGAAGAAATCACAACCCTAGATAGTTTTTAATATTGAATTTTCTTAAAACCTATTTTCGACAATTTATTTTACTTGCTTTTAAATTTAGAATCGTCACCATTTCAAATCAATCAATCAACTTGTTAGATATTAGTAATCATTTGACCTCATAAAATTAATAGTTTAGATATTAAGTCCTCGTGGGATCGATATTTTTATACTACTTGAACGATACGTGCGCTTGCGTTATACGTGTGTGTTTACGCCGGTCAGCTCGGGGATATGCTGCCCCCTGGAGGAATTTGGTTAATGACGCGGCTTTGGTTGAGTCAGGCCTCATTCAGACCGTCCCTCCGGAAGTATCTGGCCGGTTAGGTAGGTGTCTGATGGCTGTTTTAATGATCTTTCTTGTTTGTTTCATCATGTTTGATATCTTTGCTATATGCTCGGTCCCTGACTTCCTTCTTGCTTTTTGCAGGCATGTCGAAGAGGCCTAAGTTCCTTGAAAAGTTGGCCGGTACCGTAAAGAAAGCCGGCCGTGCTGATGTTGGAACTTCCCGGGTACAGCCCGCCGCCGTTGGGGCTGAGCGGGTGTCTCAAGGAGATGTCCAGCCTGCTGTTCGGGGTCTCTCTTCTCCTGGTGCACAATCATCGGGGTCCGCTCATCTTACCAGTCCGCCAAAGCCTCTTAGGAAGAGGAGGCGTCCATTTGGGGCCGAGGAGACCGAGCTGGTCCAAGAGGAGGAGGAAGAAACTGCTCTGGTTAAGAGGAAGGAAGTCCGTTGGGGGAGGAAGTCCTCTGACAGCTCCTCTAAAAAACGGAAGGGCCATGTGGTCATCGGGGTGGATGACTTGGGGGAAAACATCCGGGAGGCCACTTCCCATTTAGTGCCGGCCTTCAATGAATTGGCCGAGGTGATTCCTCCTGAGGAGGTCTCGAGGTATGAGGACGTATCTCCTGAAGGTGTTGTGGCTGAGATGAGTTCTCAGATGGCGAAGGTACTTTTACTTCCCTTCTCGGTTTTTTTTTTTTGGGTCTTGGTTCTTTTTTTTCTTGTATTTGACTCCTTCCTCCCTTTTTGTGTGCAGGCCAACTATCTCATGGCCAAGAATAAGGGTCTTCTCCTGACTTTGTTGTCCGAGGGTGGTCAGGCCCAGAGGCTTCAAAATCGCCTTTCCGAAGTGGAGGCGAAGTTAGCTGACCGGGAGGAGGTGATTAAGAATCTCGAGGCGGCCGCTGTTGAGAGTTTCAAAACGAACAAGGCTCTCAAAGCAGCTGCTGTGCTAGAAAGGAAACTTGCTGATAATGCCAGGGAGGACCTGAAGGTTGCCCAATCTGAGATTGGCGTTCTGAAGGGGAAGGTAGCAAGTGCTGAGGCCAAGGCGAAGAACAAAGATGAGGAAGTTGCTCGGGCCCGAGATAGTCTTGAAAGGAAGAAAACCGAGCTTGAAGATAGGGAGGTTGATCTCGAGGAGAAGGAGATCGAGCTCGAGAAGAGGGAGGGTGAGCTTGAGGCCGAGAAGGAGGCTATCCGCCTAGAGGGGGTTGGTGACTGTGCTGAGCTGATTCCGATGGTGCTGCCAAATCTGAACATGGACCCCATCCGTGCAGCCATCAGTTACTGTAAGGGGGATATTTCCGAGGAAGAGTTTCAAAAGTGGATCCCTCCCCTACCTGAGGGGGTGACGGATCCCGCCCCCATCTCGGTTATTCCGGCTCCTGAGGTTCCTCCTGAAGAAAGATCGGAGGTTCCTGCCATGGACGAGGACTGCCTTGAGATCCCTCCTCCTGATGCCGAAGTTGTAGCCCCTCCTTCTGATGCTGAAGTCGTAGCCCCTCCTCCTGATGCCGAGTCGCTTCTTCCGCCACCTGGACCAGCAGAGGAAGAAATTCCTGCCCCTGTGCGGGCTGAATGAAAAGGGTAACCCTACCGGGGCCCTATGTACACTTCAACTTTTGTGTAGCAACACTATATTTTCATATACACATGCATATTTATCTCTTTACTTATTTCTTCCCTCCTTTGTTTTTGTTGTTGTCCGAACAATATGAGACCCTTCAGAGGTCATCATGAACCGGAGGGGTCTAACCTGACCCCGAGCTGGGTAATGGTCCTTGATTTTGGGGGAATGTTTCCTCCCCAAATCGAAGGAGTTTGACTCGTAACCCGTCCCGAGCTGACTAAATCACTTGGTCCTGGGGGAATGTTACGTCCCCAGTCCAAAGACAGGCTCCAGGGGAATGTTACGTCCCCGAGCTGAAAGAATCACTTGGCACTGGGGGAATGTTACGTCCCCAGTCCAAAGGTAGACTCCGGGGGAATGTTACGTCCCCGGGTTGAAAGAATCACTTGGCACTGGGGGAATGTTACGTCCCCAGTCCAAAGACAGACTCGGTGGGACATCGCCCGACCCCGAGCTGCAAGAATCACTTGGCACTGGGGGAATGTTACGTCCCCAGTCCAAAGACAGACTCCGGGGGAATGTTACGTCCCCGAGCTGTAAGAATCACTTGGTACTGGGGGAATGTTACGTCCCCAGTCCAAAGACAGACTCCGGGGGAATGTTACGTCCCCGAGCTGTAAGAATCACTTGGCACTGGGGGAATGTTACGTCCCCAGTCCAAAGACAGACTCGGTGGGACATCGCCCGACCCCGAGCTGCAAGAATCACTTGGCACTGGGGGAATGTTACGTCCCCAGTCCAAAGACAGACTCGGTGGGACATCGCCCGACCCCGAGCTGCAAGAATCACTTGGCACTGGGGGAATGTTACGTCCCCAGTCCAAAGACAGACTCCGGGGGAATGTTACGTCCCCGAGCTGTAAGAATCACTTGGACATGGGGGAATGTTACGTCCCCAGTCCAAAGGTAGACTTCGGGGGAATGTTACGTCCCCGAGCTGTAAAATCATTGCACTTGGAAGGGGATGTTGCGTCCCCAGTCCAAAGACAGGCTCCGGGGGAATGTTACGTCCCCGAGCTGTAAGAAGCACTTGGCACTGGGGGAATGTTACGTCCCCAGTCCAATGGACAGACTCGGTGGACATTGCCCGCCCGACCCCGAGCTATTTATCTCAGTGGCCTCGGCGGTACGAAATCCAGCCCCGAGCCGATAAACAAGTGGCCTCGGCGGAACGAAATCCAGCCCCGAGCCGGATAAACAAGTGGCCTCGGCGGAACGAAATCCAGCCTCGATCCGGATAAACATCGATCTCGGCGGTACGAGAGCAGACCCGAGCCGTAAAACATATATCAACAAAACGGACTCGGCGGTACAAGAGCAGACCCGAGCCGTAAAATAAATATTTAAAACCATTGTGTGGGCCACAACAAACAAGCATAAATAAATGTCAGCCTAAGACAGAAGAAGTTTTACTCACATTTTTGGGATCCGTTATCTTTCTTGCAACTCTACAAGGGTTACTACAAGTAAGACTCTTCTTAATATGTCCTCTCTGTATCTCAGCATTCCACGCATCCGACCGGATGACTTTCGCTATCAACTTGGTCGTCCTCGTCTCTCTGTCTCTTCTTGGTGCCTCTTTCCACGCAGAGGGTCTCCCGTGAGTAAGTGGCAAAACAGCTGCGGGCTATCTTCTGGCTTCCGCATATGATCCCGATCCCTTCCCGTGTGGGGAACTTTAATTTCAAGTAATAGCAGGACATCGCGGCTTTGGTTTTCATCATGAAGGGGCGGCCGACAATGACTTGATAACTGCTCATGCAGTCTACTACTGTGAAGTTTACCATGATCGTTCGGGTTTTGGGGGCAGCTCCGATCGTCATTGCTAGTTGAATTCTTCCCAGTGGGACGACCGTTGAACCTCCGAAACCGTACAGAGGGGTGATGTCCTCGGTTAGAGTTGTGTATTCTACTTCCAGGCTCTCCAAGGTATCCTTGGAAATTATGTCTACCGCGCTCCCGGGATCTACCAGGATTCTGTCCACTTCTGTGCCGCCGATTGTTGCTTTGATTATTAGTGCGTCGTCATGGGGGAAACTTACCCCCTGAGCGTCTTCATCGGTGAACATGATGGGTGTCGACCGACTTCCTCGAGTGTTTGGGATTTTTTCTGTTTTCAGCACCTCTGTCCCCCGTGCTCGGCTATTTTTTCCTCGACCGGTTAGAGTCCCCGGCCAGAGTTGCCCCTCCCCTCGCGATGACGTTCACCTCTCGATTCCTTGCCCTTTGTCTGGCGGCCATGATCTCGTGGTCTATGTAATTGTTCAGGTACCCGTTCCGGGCCAGGTCCTCCATTTGTTCCCGCAGGTCCTTGCATTCATCGGTCGTGTGTCCTTTTAGATTGTGGTGCAGGCAGTAGGATCTTTTGTTTTTTCTGTCTGGGGGGAACCTCCTGAGGTCGGGCTCTATTAAGAGACCTTTCTCCCGTATCTCCATGATGATTTCCCTTGGCGGCTTGCTTAGGGGAATATACGCTCCCTCTCGGACCACATGGTTCACTTGGGTTGCGGGCCCTTTGCCTTGATCCTTTTGTGCCATCGGTTTGAACTCTCTGGGTCTTGGACTGAACTTCCGGAATTCTCTCTCCGGTCGCCGATGGTCTTCTCTCCTGGTTACCCTTTCTCTGGCGGTTGTTCCTCTCCGGGATACCTTCTCCTCGCTTTCTAGTAGTACGTACTTCCTGGCCACCTCTAGTGCGGCAGTGTAGTCTGGTGTCTCGTGGATCCTCAAGTGGGTCCACAATTTCCCGACTCTTAGGGCCCCTTTCAGACTTTCCAGGGCTTCCTGGGATTCGTACCCTCTGACCTCGAGTACAGTGTTGTGATACCTTTCAATGAAGCTTTTCAGTGTTTCGTCGTCTCCTTGCTTCATGAGCCTTAGTTCTCCTATTGTTTTTTTAGGGGTGCAGGCTCCTTTGAAATGTCGGATAAACGACTTCTTAAGTTGGGAGAAGCTCTGAATGCTCCTCGGGGCCAAACTTCTATACCATAGGATGGCAGGTCCCCCTAAAGTTTAGGGAAATACTTTGCATATGGCGTCGCCCGTTACTCCCTGTACTTCCATCAGGAGGACAAAGTTTTCAATGTGGGATTTTGGGTCGGAGTGGCCTTTGTATGGTGCCATGGTCGGCATGCTAAATCGTTTCGGAAACTGTGCTGCCTTTATTTCTTCCGCAAGGGGAGACCCCCTTCCTCGTCTCGGGTGTCTCCCGCCCCGATCTTCAGGCTTTCTCCCCATCTGGTCATCTCTTTTTTCAACCAAGATTTTATTTCGCGGGTTGTGCCCCCGTGCCGCCTCCTGTGTTCTTCTGTTCGCTGTCGCCCCGGGAGTGGCGTTCTTTGAACTCAGAGGTCTCCTGTACGTCCTCGTTATACTTTCTATCCTCCCTCTTGGAGTTGAAAAAACTGTCGGAGGAGGGGTCGGGCGACTGTTCCTCCTCTTCTTCTTCCCACGTGTCTTCTGATCTTCCTACCAACCGCAGATCTTATCCCATAGGGGCCTCTCTTCTGGGTCCCTCGTCTTCACTTACATCTACTACTCTTTTCCTTTTTCTCTCCTCTGTCCGGCCTCGGTTTCAGTTCTCTCGTTGTTTATTCCTTCCATTCTTTCTAGTCGATCCATCATAGTCCTCATCCCATCTTCCATTCTTTCATCCAGTCTATTGCCGGACCTCCTGGTTGGTGATTTCCGTCTTCCGCCATTTGTCTTATCACGTGAATTGCTTTTTGTGAAGTTCCCCACAGACGGCGCCAACTGTTGACGGTGGATTTTGGTCTCAGGGTAATATTGGAATATCACTCCCGGAAATCCTTCCTCCTCCACTGTGAATTTGTTTGGTTATGGGGGACCAAAGGCAAACTTAGCGGAAAACAAGAAAATGCACCAATCAGACAGGGTGATTTAACGTGGTTCGGTGGATTTTGGGATCCGACCTACGTCCACGGGCAAGAACAGGATGGTACTTTTTATTACTCGAATTCACTCATCTGATCTCCTATTTGCTTTTACAAATCAGAGCTCTATGACACTAATCTCTCACTCTTGTGATGATCTTCAGATGCCCTTTTACACATGCTCTACTCTACCCTTCTATTTATAATAATACAGAAATCAGATTCCTATTTGTATAAGAAATCCTATTTGAACCCAGTCTTCTCTTCTTGTAGGGTTTCCTGATCCGGTATTGCCTTCTTCTTCTGCTTTCCCTTTTGGACTCTGACTCATTCTCCTTGCGAAAATAGGATATTTTGCTTATCTTATCCATAAGAATGGGGGGCTGTTGTCTTGAGCACGGTCCGTCATCTGGTCGGTCTTTAACGAGGTCGGCCATGACAATCTTTTATGCTGAGAGCGTTCATGCCGACCTCTATAGTGTTCGGTCATCTGAACCAATGTGGTCGGTCTTCACATGAACTGGTCGGGTTGGCTACATGATCTCAACCAGACAGAGAATTTACCCTTTTGTCCTTGTCGTGCTGTCTTAAATGCTGTAGCGCCTGAAAACACCATCAACAAATACTTTTGTTGGTCATTCATTTCATCACTTTAATGTGCAATAGTTTCACAATGAAATTCAAGATCGACATCCCAACATCTTCAAATGGTATTTTATGTACCTCATCGAGTGGTTGACTAAACAAATTTTGATCATTTTCATCTAACACTGGTATGTTACCGCCAACACTATGATCGATTTGTGGACCTTGTAAGTCGCGCAAAGCTTCAATTATCTACTCGTTTGCAGTTTGATTGTAACTATTATCCCCTTCACCAGAATCAGTAAACCGTGATTGAGAATTATACTGCTCACCATGATAAATCCACGTACGGTAAAGTGGTGATATTCCCGGCATGTATAAATGATTGAAAATTTCATCTAACTGTTTCCTTTTATTATTCAAACAATTTGTACGTGGACACCGAACACGACCTTCTACATCAACGTGTTGCTTTGCCGACTCTATAAACTCATAAATTCCATTACGGTATTCAACACTCAATCTATCCACCGAACTCATCCAATTTCTATCAAATTTAACCAAATATCTGCATATAAAAATATAATTATTAGACATTATATTAAACTCATCAACATCACCAATTAATTAATTATTTATTTAAGAATACACATAATTAATTAATTACAAAATAAACTAATCTTACATATAGGCATCATAATCAACTAATAACAAATTAACTAACTAACACAATGTATAAATAAAGATAATTATAAAAAATTAGAAACCTAATTTTTAAATAATACATATATAAAAATATAATTATTAGACATTATATTTATTTTTATAATTATTAGAACCCTAATTTTTTAATAATAAAGATATAAAAATATAATTATTAGACATTATATTTAATTTTATAATTATTAGACATTGTAAAAAATTATATCTTTATTTTTATATAATAAAATTATAAAATTATAATTATTAAATATTATATTAAACTCATCAACAACACCCATTAATTAATTAATTTAAGCATGCACGTAATTAAATAATTACAAAAAAACTAATTAATATCACATATATGCATCATAATTAACTAACAATAAATTAACTAACTAACACAATGTATATAAAATAAAGATAATTATAAAAAAATTAGAACCATAATTTTTGAGAGAGATTAAACTTAAATTAAGTGAGAATGATTCAAATATAAAGAAAAATTAAGAGTTATGGTTTAATAATAAAAGTTACCTTGTGAAATATTGGAGTTTTATTTGATGATTTGTAGGAAATTTTAGAGAAAAAATTGTAGAGAAGAGAAATAAGAGAAAGATGAGACAGAGAAGAGGAGAAAGAAGAATGGGGAGTGTCGAAAGTTTTGGGGTTATAGCAACCCTTTAACGTCGAATAATTTTTTCGATACCAAAGGATCACTGACACTAGTGTATGTGGTTATGTCATGTGTTGTAACAACACTTTAGCGTCGAATTTAAAAGTTCGACGCTAATATTACACATTTAGCGTCGAAATTTTTGAAATTCCCTACAAGCAATAGCGATAAACCAAACTCTATACCCAATAGGGGGTGAATTGGATTACAGTTAAAATATGCGGAATTAAATTTTTTTACTGATTTTAAGTTCTTTTACCAATTAAGGTTAATGTCAATTTTCTCTATTGTATTTAAACAACATATATGCAAGTTTCTAATATATAAACATGTAATAAATAAAACTTACAATATGTAAAGAGTTAAGGGATAGAGAAAATAACATCATGATTTATATTGGTTCGGCCAACAATGCATATGTCCACTCCCTCAAGCCGTGCTTGAAGCTTTTAACTAATAACGAGTTTATGTGGCTTACTCGTAACCAAGAGTTTTACGCAAGGTGCACTCTGAACCTTTACACTTTGAGTTTTCTACGTAGGCTCACTCAAAAACCTTTATAATTATCCAAACAATGGGATTTCACAAACCGCAAGTGTTTTATATAAAGAAGTTATAAAACACACTTGGGCACTCACAATGATAAAGAAGATTGTGTGAGTTGGTTACCCAAATGATCAAAGCTCATTACAAGTGTATAAAAAGGTATAGTGTGTGTGAGCTTGATGTATGAGTGTATATGATTGTGAAGGTTTAATAAACACTCTTGTTTTTTTTGCTCTATGAGATGTATGAAGGTTGTGTGTAATGTCTCATGTATGGCAAAAACGAATTGGGGCTTCAATTTATAGTAAAATGCAAGACAAGCCCCAATAACTCTTTCTAAGACAGGTATGCCAGTCTCAGACACCGGTATGCCGGTCTCCAATGGATTTATTACCGTTTGAAGAACTAGCCGTTAGACCGGTATTATTACCGAAATGTAAACCGATATTAATACCGGTATGATTTGGCCCGGTTCCAGAATGTATGAAAAATTCAGTTCTGACTGGTATGATGATCGATATGTAACTGGTATACCTGTCTAGACCAGTATGGTACCGGTATGGTGACCGGTATGTCTGTCTCAGTAAGTTTCTGATGACCAGTCAATCATGACAGCACTCGGTATTTTGATAATAAATTTCTCTAGAAACTTTCAAATCATGATCCGTAAATTTCTACATAAATTAGACACATATTTCTATCTTATGTAAAAATTCTATCTTCAAAAGCATTAATATAAATTTTATGGAATTTTTCTAATGTGACATATATGCAGAAAACGCACATCTGAACATGTTGTAGTAAAATGGCTCTAGCAAAAGTTCTATATATCGGAATTGTGTTTCGTTTGAACCGTAGAAAACTAGAGACACATATCTATCTAAAGGTATATGATTTGAAGTTTAATTCAACTGTTTGCTAGTTTTTCAAAACCATTTTCCGAAGTACTTGTGCATTGAAATTTATTTTGGTGCAAATGACTCTTTAAGCATTTTAAGTCATTTTAAATGCAAATGATGCAAAATGTATGATTCCTAAGAGCTTTAAAATATTTGAATCAACTCACTTACAATTAGTTTTAGCTCTTAATCATTATTTTGATATTCATCTTGCTTGGCTCCTTCTTTGACTTTTTCATCATCTTTTTTGCCTCTTTATCATCTTTGATTTCTTGATCATCTTGTAGCACATTTTAGCTCTTTATCAACAATTACTTGGAAATCTTTTTATAATGTTTCGCTAATGCCCGTCGAAGACTTCAAGTGTTGACGTCATCAAAATTCATCATGCGACTGTGTCGCTAACAATTTTTACTTCGACGCTAAAATGTAATGGGATTGTCGGTGGTTCAGGAGTTGTATGAATCATTTAGCGTCGAAAAAATATCAACGCAAAATGTATGACTTTTAACATTGATATATTATTTTCGACGCAAAAGAGTAAAATTATTAGCGTCGAAATAAATTTTGACGCTTAATGTCATATTTTTTGCGTCGAAATATCTTTTTCGACGCTAAAGATATATTTCGGCGCAATAGAGCTGATCCTTTAGCCGAATATTTATTTTCAACGCTGAAATATCTCTTTAGCGTCGAATTATTTTTCGACGTTAAAGTAATATTTCTTGTAGTGAAATTATATATTAAAAAGAGCTACAATTAATTAAATTATTAGTTTGTCTGGACGGAGTTTGATGGAGTTGTAAATGTGCTTTACATCAACGGTCATTCGAGTTTGAGTAATAAATAAGATAAGAATTGATGTTTAATAAGATTTCTTCAACACGACCACTGGTTCCCCATGCATATATGTTGCTCTTTTACCAATATATATGGCAAGCGTGAAATCCTCTCTCACACACCTAGTTTGGAACCATGGAACGCGTTTGTATATATATTAAAGTCATGTTCCTCCAAATTAAAATTTTATTATATGGGAAGCTATTGCTTCAGTTTGTTCGGAAATAGCAAGGCTATTATTTGGTGAAATTAAGCGAAACAAATCAAACAAAACTCCATACATTAGGTTTTACTATAAATATTTTGATTCTTATTGTAAAACATGAGATAAGGATCGCAATTGGGATCCCCGTCCCGAATCGGTCTGATCCACTCTCATCTCTATTGTGATTCAAGACGAAAAAATCGTCCAGAATCATGATCGAATTTTTGATTCGAGATGAAAAATCATCCTAAATCTCTAACTGAATGATAAGGGATCCTGAATCCTGATAAAGATTTTAAATGTTTTAGCCAAAATTCTGTATTTTAAGCATCGGGGGATTTCTTTTAATTTTAAAATATTACGGGATTTCGTTTAATTTTATCAAATATTAAGGGGATTCGTTCATTTTTCTCATTTTATTCGGTTCTTACACAATAAGCTAGGAGTATGCATTAATCGGTTTTAACCGATTAACCGAACCGTTCTGACCAAAAGTTTTTATAATGATTCAGTTATTGTGATTAAATCGGTTTTTTCGGTTAATATTTTTAAATTTTTATGTTTTTCGATTCGGTTAAGGTTATGAGATTTGTATAACCGAACCGACCATATTTAATCGATTATAACCCATAATTTGACTTTATATATATATATATATATTATATATATATATATATATTATATATATATATATATATATATATATATATAATATATATATATATATATATATATATATATATATATTATTAAAACGAAATTAAAACTATTATTAATATATATATATATTATTAAAAATAATGATTAACAAACCGAACCGACCCATTGTGGAAAAATATCCTTACGAAGAGGGTATCTTTCATATGAGACCTACTTCTAAATTTTACAATAAGTTAGAGGATTGGATGCGCAAAGCTTCTCCACCCGTTTTGGTATACAGAATGGAAGTTATTTGGCAGTTGCAGCAGCTGTGACATTCAGACAACTAAGAGAAGAATATTCTCTCGAATGTCGAATGATTATAACCAAACTAAGTAAAATCGACTACATGAATTATTTATTATTTTATTATATCTTGAATTATTATCTCATTAAGTTCAATAATATTAACTAATATTTTTCCTTATCTCGTTTAACATATCACAACATTGCTTGCTCTTACTCTTATTTTCGTATTGAGATACTTGTAGGGGACCTCTTCTCTCAACCAATTGATTAGAAATGGTAATTAAGAAATCACATCGTCGCCTTTCCTTGATGTGTGAGAGAGAACGATGATTTGAAAAAAGAGAAAAACACAAGCATCCTTTTGCCCATAATTTGCGATTAGGGCACCACTTTTTAAGTGTCGGACGGCATCGTTTCGTGCTAACCATTTGCTGTGCTACAATTTTTTCTTTTTTTCTTTTTTTTTTGGCTTTATCAAGTTCCTTTGCTTTCTTCAATAATGATGATACTAAGCTACAGATTCTCATAATGAAACCCTTTATACCCAAAGAAAAAAATTTAATATTTGCTTTGTATTACTTCTAGCTTTTTACTTTCCTTGAATTATATCTATTTCGTCCAGAAAATAATTGATGTTTTCTGAATTCCAAATCTGTTTGTCCAAGGAGTGAATTTATATTTTGGGAATCTGTACTTGATACCCCGCATGAAAATGATATCATTCCTTAATAATTTAAACATCAGTGGCGGTAACAACTTCGACGACTTTTTATGTATTGCTATTAAGGAAAAAGGCAAAAAAATACAAACAATCCATTGAAATTTGTGATTTTTATTTTTTGTTTAGTGTAGCTCTTTTCTTTCATTTATACGAAATCTTTTTAATAAGGGTGGTAATTTGTGTTAAGATTCATTTATTTGTTCGATTTGATTCGCTTTAAAGCGAATATAAATTTGAAAAAATGAATTCGATTAATAAATGACTCAATCAGATTTAATTCATTTATAAAACGAATCGAATATGAATTTAAACTCACTGAAATTCGTTTATTGAAAAAAAAAATACTAAATTAGTTCAACTTCCTAAACCATAATCTCAACAACAACCCCTAACCGTTCTTCAAATTAAACAACAGTATACAAACTATGTCATATCAAAGGTCATGCTTATGCACTCTAGAAATAGCTTTCCTTTTGCATTATAAATTAATAAAAATGATATATAGGTTAATTGAGAAAATATTTAATGCATAAAATATGCAATCACAAGCAAGCAAGAATTGAAGTCCAAATAACGTGGTTTGGTGATATAGAGTTCATGATTTGACCTTTAGATTCTTGATTCGAATTCATGGAGTGAGTTTTTTATAAGAGTCTGAGACAGTCGGAGGTTTTACCTGCTTAGCTTAAGTCTGGAATGAGTGGTTTGACGGTGAGTTTCCAACGATTTCAAAATAATAATAATAAATAAAGATTTGAATTTGAATTGTTTTATGGCTATTGGGTGTGGGATGGAGCATGGGCCATGACTTTAAACAAATCTCACCATTACCACTTCGCAAATCGAAATCACGTATATTTTTTAAATCCAAATGAAAGAGTTGTTTTGCGTCACTTGATATCGATAGCCAGAGACTTTTCCATTTTAAAACTTCCTCATCAATTAATCATCATAGACCGGTTCGATCGATCATAGTGAGCCAAATCGGTTCGATTGAGCCGAGGTTAACACGTGTCTCCATGTCAGCAACTTTCCAAACAATTGGCTACTCGCACGCTCAACTTATCAAAGTAAGACACGTATCCAAACGGAACCCTACTATTGAATAATGATACATCCACAAAAATTGGCACAAAAATTAGCATAAAATCGCTAAAAAAAATAAAAAAAAAATTATTTAATTAAAAATTAAATAATTGTACTTATATATTAGTGATTTTATGTTAATTTGTATGGATGTATCATTTTTGCATACTATTTTGTTTCTTCCTGACTAAGCAATTAGCCATTATTTTTCCGGGTCCCACCAGCTTATGTCAGTATGTCACTCCGTCTCGCTTTAAAAAGTAGATTAACCCTTGAATGCTTACCTGATGTTTTTAGGGATGGAAAAATCCGAAATAGGGAAAGATTATTAGGATTTGAATTCGGGTATATTCGGTATGAGTTCGGATATATTTGGATTTGGGATTTCTATAGAAATAAAAAAAAAATTAAATTTATCAATTAATAGCATGAAAATTTTTAAATTATCAATTAACTTCATAAAATATCCTAAATTATATATATATTTTTTTATTTTTCTTTAAAATTAATCGGATCTAATATCCAGATCCGGAATTATGTGAAACCGTGTCTGGACGTGGGTCCGCACCGGTCGTCAAAATCAAGACCCACGTCCGCAAAAATATATTACGGACCCGGGTCTTTTCGGATCCGGGTCATTTTGAATCTTCCGGATCCAGGTAATTCTGTCATCCCTATATGTTTCTACTGGATTTTTTATATATATAAATTATGATTATTAATTATTAGATAAAATTTATAAATAATTAAATATTAATTATCAATTATACGTTCATACGAATCAACATATTATAAAAAAACTGACAACAAATAAACATTGAATTCAAATTCAACAATTCAACCCTATCCATAGTGCCACCCGACTCAAAAGTAAACAATATATATATATATATATATAATAAAGGAGAATGAGTTTGAGGAAATAGAGTATATCCAACGGCTCTCTTTATGTGGCTTAATTGACGGCCCATATCATTTCATTAGTAATTGGAGGAAAGAGAGAATTGATTGATGGAAATGGTCAAAAAATTTTAAATTTTCAAATTAAAAAATAGAAAGTTAAAATAAAATCATTTAATTAAAAAATAAAATCATTTAATTGTGTAACACCGTGCCGTAGGCACGGGCAAATACTGTAACACCGTGCCGTAGGCACGGGCATCATTTAATTAAAAAATAAAATCATTTAATTCTGTAACACCGTGCCGTAGGCACGAGCAAATACTGTAACACTGTGCCGTAGGCACGGGCCAAATATTGTAACACCGTACCGTAGGCACGGACAAAAACTAGTATATATATATATATATTATAAAGTACAATGGTGTGAGAGGAAAGAGAGCGTAACGGATGGTTAGGATTAAGAGAGATAATGAATCCAATGGCTATCTTTATGTGGCTTAATTGGCGGTTCAGATCATTTCATTATAATCTAAAGGCTGATAAACAATCTTTTCATTATAGAATCTCTATAAAAATGGAAAATGAAAACTACCAAATAAATTAAAGAATAAAATTATTTATTAATGGAAAATGAAAACTGTCAAATAAATTAAAAATAAAATCATTTAATTAAAAAATAAAATCATTTAATTAAAAAATAAAATCATTTAATTATAAATAATTAAATAACATAATCTTAATCTTGTTGTAAATTTTGTAACATTGTGCCGTACGCACGGGCACGCACTAGTATCTCTATAAGTAGAGAGAAAGATGTGTGTAGGATTAGCATAGAGATAATGTAGTACGGTAGTCCATTAATATTTTGATATATATATATAATTTGAAATTAATCAATAATAATGTATAGGTGAATTATTAATTAATATTCAAGAATTTATTGGATTGGTGGATTGATTGATTTGATTCTACCGGATATAAGTTTTTTCACCGGTAGAGATACGTTTTTGGACTAAAATAGCACTAACATTGCCCACGTGGGCTCCACCAAGAGCCTTAGGCTTTGCTCTTAAATATGAGCTCCCCACGCTGCATTTCTTCCCTTTCCTCCTCCTTCCTTCCTCCCCTATCTTTTAAGAAAATTCTGAGCTATGTTGTCCACTTTTCCGGCCATTTTCTCGTCGGAGACCATGCTCGGAAGCCCTTTTCCGTCATTCGAAAGTGGTTTCACACCGTGGGACTTACCGGAACCTTTTGCAGCCCCAATCCAATCACCTAATTATAACCCTGTGGTTTCAAGCTCCGGTTCGGATGAACCGATCCATAACCAAACCAAATCAAACTCAGGTTCAGATGAGCCAAACCGAACGGTTTCCGTCGTCGACGAGCGTAAGCGTAGACGCATGATATCGAACAGGGAATCGGCCAGGAGATCACGCATGCGTAAACAGAAGCACTTAGAAAACCTAAGGAACCAGCTGAACCGCCTTAGAATGGAGAACCGGGAACTATCGAACCGGCTACGGGTTGTCTTGTATCACTGTAATCGTGTACGTAGTGACAATGATCGGCTCCGGTCAGAACATACTATGCTCCGACAAAGACTGTCGGAAATGCATCAAATTTTGCTTTTCAGGCAACTGCAACAGGTCCCGTCTGCATGGCCATGCAATTCTACTCTCACCAGTGGACAAACCCCAACATTAATCACATAATTATATAACTATAATAACGGTTTTATTAAATTCAAAACAGAAACAAAGAGTCATCTCTCTCTCTCTCTATCTCTAATTAAAATTAGCTGTGTTAAAGTAAACAAAAATGGTGGGGTTTTCGGTGTTTTTTGGGAAACCGGGGGTTTTGTTATTACTAGTATTATGTTAAAAAACTAGTTAATGTTTTTGTTTTGTTTTTTTATAAATTATGAATCATATTTATTAGATAATAATTTAGATGTAATTAAATTTTAATTATATATTATTATTAAGGCAAAAATGCAAAAGTGTTCCTCTAACTTTCATGTTTTTTCATTTAAGTCCGTTAACTTTCAGTTTTGTCAATTCAGTCCACTAACTTTCAATTTTTGTCAATTCAAGGCTCCGTTATAAATTCATCACTGTTGTCGTTACAAATAACGGCAACAGCAAAGTAAACGTACTTTGCTTGTTATTTAATTAATACTCTCAATTAAAAAATATAGGCAGACATAGGAAGCTAAATCAAAGTAAACGTACTATGCTTACATCTTCGAGCTATTTTTTATCAAAAACACATATCCCAAGTTCAATATGACATTTTGTCAAAAAATTATAATTAGTGCTAGTAACGAAGATATGTATTTATTATAATAGATTAAGATAATCAAATGTTTTACCTACTATATTTAGACTCGAATTGAATGATTCAATTATGTTATTTCCAATCCTTCAAAAAAAAAACACGAGACGATACATTTTACACTGCAGTTGATCAATGGACCCTAGCGACAAGTGTGGAAAATAATTATACGCAACTTATTTAGCCAAAACTTAATGGTTAGACATTACAGTACATGCGATTGCACAAAATCAAAAGTATTTATTGTCATCAAATGTAATGCCACATCATCCGAGAATGACATCATGCCACTCAAAAGATAGAGAAAATCTACCATACAATGGAGGTAGATTTTAGTAAATGACATCAAATGTGATATCGCGTTATATGATAATTTTCTTAATCTTTTGATTCGATGGAGAATAACACAATCGAATCATTCGATTCGAGTCTAAATATAGTAGGTAAAACATTTGATTATCTTAATCTCTTATAAAAACACATATCTTCGTTACTAGCACTAGTTATAATTTTTATAATTTTTTGACAAAAAGTCATATTGAACTTGGGATATGTGTTTTTGACAAAAAATAGTTCGAAGATGCAAGCAGAGTACGTTTACTTTGCTTTAGCTTCCTCTGTCTACCTATATTTTCTAATTGAGGGTATTAATTAAATAACAGGCAAAGTACGTTTACTTTACTGTTGCCGTTATTTGTAACGGCAACAGTGATGAATTTATAACGGAGCCTTGAATTGACAAAAATTGAAACTTAGAGGACTGAATTGACAAAACTGAAAGTTAACGGACTTAAATGAAAAAACATGAAAGTTAGAGGATCACTTTTGTATTTTTACCTATTATTAAATAACGTGTATAATATAATTCAAAATTATATCCAAATTTGAAAAGCAAATACAATGCTGCCTGCGAGTCATTGAAACTTACATATATAAGTGCTTCCAAAATTTCCAAATTAATATCAAATTATACGTCGTGCTTTCTTATTATGAGCCCATTTGGACATGAAAAGCCGCAAATGCCCTTCATTCCAGTATGAATTATCATATTACAAAACCAATATTTGATGGATATTGTTGTCGTTTTTGAACATGAATGGCTAATTTGGATTGGCTTACAAATCCACCCTTCTTTGCATTTTCAGCAACCAATGACTGATTCACGATTGTCCATGCAAGGGCATTGTAGTAATAATAAAATAATTATCCTAGATATAAAATCAATCAAGATCGCTTCATGGACAGCAATCTGTCACAACCAAGAAGCGAATATTTTCTTTATATAAAAATCAACTAAGTACAGCTCTCACTAGCTACCCTCCTTTAATTTCTTTATTAATGATCTTGATTGATTTTGGATTATGTACAAAGACTATAATGCAGCTTTAATTAATTTATAATCATAAAGTGATTAGTGACCTCACCCATCAATATGAAAAGAATGGGCAGGGCCACATATTGTCGGTCATTGAAATTATAGATTTAATTTAAAATATAAATCATCATATGTTTATGAGGGGTGTGACTTAGTGCTATAAGTTTCAGGATCTCACATTGAGGGTCCTTAAGGAGTGTGGTTTGGTGGTGTAGGGTCCATGATCTCACTTTGAGGTTATGTGTTCGAATCCAGGAGAGTACGTTTATTGTAAGAGTTTGGGCAGCTGTGGGTTTTACATGCTCCGCTTAAGCCCGGAAAAATGTGCTTTGGCGGTGGGGTTTCCAACGATTTCAAAAAAAAAAATATGTCCTGGGTTCAAATCCAGGGAGTGCGCTTCTTGTAAAATTATGTGACAGTTGGGGATTTTACCCGCTCCGCTTAAACCTGAAATGGTGGTTTGCAATGGAGTTTCCAACGATTTCAAAAAAAAAAAAAAAAAAAAAAAACTCACCATATAGATAATTAATTCGACCTGTGACAATCAAATGTGTATATAAAAAAAAAATTTTGAATTGTTAAGGAATATTATTATGAAATCTATATTATGGAATCAATGTCCAAATTAGAATTCCTAGTACCTTTAGGATTCGTGATTTTATTATATTTCTCTATTAGATGCAGATTTCCTATATTCATTATTATTGTTCATTACTATAGGATTCCTTTTCTATTTTGATTTTCTATGTAGCCTATATAAATGCCTCTACCATTGTAAATTCATATAGAGTGAATTCAAGATTTTTTTTCATTATCTAACATGGTATCAGACACCAGGTTCTGACTTTTCTAGTTTCGTTCTCTCTGTTCTCATCGGCGCGTGGGGATAACGGCCACTATTGGCAAGTGAACCTCACGCGCCACCCTTTCATGAGTGTTTCACTTGTCATGCGCCACCCATTCACAAGTGCTTTTCATGTCATGCGCCACTTCTTTCAAATGTGCTATGCGCCGGCTCCTTTCGGGTTTCAGCTCTCTTTCAGATTTTCGTGCTTCTTTCGGGATTTCGCTCTCTCTTAGGTTTCAACTCTCTCTCGGGCTTCAGGAACATGCAGGATTTTTCTCCCACTATGGTTTTGGATCTTTGTCGGGCTTCAGCTCTCTGTCAGACTTTGGCACTCTGTTGGTCTTCAGTCCTCTGTCGGGATTTCGCTCCCTCTCGGGCTTCGGCTCTTTGTCAGGCTTTGGTTCTCTGTCGGGATTTCACTCCCTCTTTGGCTTCGGCTCTCTGTCGGGATTTCACTCCCTCTCTGGCTTCGGCACTCTTGGGCTTCGGCTCCCTCTTGGGGCTTTGTAGGTTAAAGCTCTCAGGCTTCGGCACCCTATTGGGCTTCGTAGGTTAAAGCTCTCAGGTTTCGGCATCCTCTTGGGCTTCGGCTCCCCCTTCGGGCTTCGTAGGTTAAAGCTCTCAGGCTTCGGCATCCTCTTGGGCTTCGGCTCCCCCTTCGGGCTTCGTAGGTTAGAGCTCCCAGGCTTCGGCATCCTCTTGGACTTCGGCTCCCCCTTCGGGATTTGTAGGTTAAAGCTCTTAGGCTTCGGAACCCTCTTGGGCTTCGGCTCCCCCTTCGGGCTTCGTAGGTTAAAGCTCCATCTTGGGCTTCGGCTCTCCCCTTCGGGCTTCGTAGGTTAAAGCTCATCAGTTATCTCAAGGTTTCCAGCCTCCAAGTTTCAAAAGTTCCAATTTCAGGACTCCGCTCTCCGATTTCAAGATACAACCTCAAGCTTGTTCCTTCGTCACCAGCTTGAGTTTAAGGAGGTGTTAAGGAATGTTAAGGAATATTATTATGGAAATCTATATTATGGAATCAATATCCAAAATAGAATTCCTAGTACCTTTAGGATTCGTGATTTTATTATATTTCTATATTATATGCAGATTACTTTATTATTATTTTTGCTTATAACTCAACATATGTTATAGAAGTTCAAATCTTATGTCTCATCAGTTGTGCTCCATTTCGTGCTCCACCAATCAAATTTGGACAACTAATATCTCTCATTAAATGAGAGAACTCTGACTTTAACACTCCACCAATCAAATTGTTCTCTCACTTAATGAGAGATATTAGTTGTCCAAATTTGATTAGTGGAGCACGATGTGGAACACAATTAATGGGACATAAGATTTGGACTTATGTTATAGTTCACATTCCACATTCTTTTTCAAACCCATGGAAAGGTAAAAGCAATATGCATCTCGCGTTCTAAATTTAAAATTTATCCTTTCATATTTTTATATAATTTTATGATTGTTTCATTATGATCTCATTATTGGCTTTTTTAATTTTATAAATTTTATGTTTCATTATTTTGACTCCCGTCAAACCAAATCATGATTCCGTCACGGATTAAAATTTAATTACTACTTGACCTAAATAGGTTATAAACAAAAATAATAATAATGTATAATAATTTTTTATATACGAGTCAAACTTGCATATACATGCATTTTCCGAAGAGCTTCTCCGTGGTCTCCAAAAGAATTCAATTCAAGACTTCAAAAGAGTACAATAAAATTTGGAATGGTATTACAAAATTCATAATCGGTGCTTGACTGCTTGGTTTAAGTGGGGACTCTAGTTAATTTCTTCTCTAGTATCTCACCATGTCTCTCATGTACAATACTAGATGTGGCAATTTGGGTCAGAATTCGTTTATTCATTCGATTCGATTCGTTTTAAAGCGAATACGGGTTTGAAAAAATAGATTCGTTTAATAAATGGGTCAATTCGATTCGATTCGTTTATAAAACGAATTGAATACGAATTTAAGCTCATGTATTCGTTTATTCGTTTATGATTCGTTTTATTATTTCTTTTACTAGTTATTATTATTTTTCA
The DNA here is from genome assembly GCA_019454045.1 of Zanthoxylum bungeanum. Lineage (NCBI taxonomy): Eukaryota > Viridiplantae > Streptophyta > Magnoliopsida > Sapindales > Rutaceae > Zanthoxylum > Zanthoxylum bungeanum. The sequence goes on from SKCR01017123.1 coordinate 128,266, forward strand.
ATTAAGATTCGAGAAATAATGGCTAATTACCAAATGAAAAATAATATTTTCGATATATGGTGTGATATTTTTAATAAATATATTAATTACATATTTTATATGTATATATATTTATGAAGAATTAATGTAAATTTACTATGATAAATTTTGATATTAAATAATATCATGACTAAACGAATATTCGTATTCGATTCGTTTAATAAACGAATCGAATACGAATCCTGATATTAGGATTCGTTTAAAAAACAAATCGAATACGAATCCATCATATTTCGATTCGATTCGTTTAGGATTCGATACAAATTCGATTCGTTGATTCGTTTTATCACCCCTATATAAATATAAAAAGCTATAAATTGCAAGATTCAAAAGTTGGTTAAAGTCTTTTTCCAAATTCGAATGTAAATTTAAAGCATTGATTGGTAATTTTAATTTGCAGCCGTTAGAGTAGGTTTAGAATACAACACCCCTATCAAAATCACTCTTTTAAAAGCCATTTTTTTGGGTATCAACGTTGTCGTTCGCATATCTTTTCCCTTTGTTCATTAATAAGCTTGTAAATAATCAAATTTATCCAAAAATTCTAAACCACTGTTTTGAAAATTGGATCGGACAGGTTGAATTGGGAATTAGTTGTGAGTCCCGTTTGATTAATTGATAAACATTGGATAGCAAAAAAAATCAGTCAAAAATGATTAAAATCGGTGATCCAGACCGGACCGGTTCAATTTTAAAAAAAAATACAAAAATTTAATATTTTCATAATTTTTAATTAAATAAAAATATTTATCATAACAGTTTAGCCGGTCAAACTATTAACTCATTGAACATTTTAGATCACTAATTCGATTACTGATCCAATTCTAAAAACACTAATCGAAACTTCAGTATATAGCCAAGTGTCCCTTCTTCCATCATAAATTAAACCCACATTAGTATTTTCGTGGATGTTTCTAGATCCCACGTTGCATAAAAATAAAAAAATAAAATTAATTGCTCACAAAATCATGGCTTTATTAGAATTCTAACATCAAATGGGGTCTTAAAGTTTAGACAAGACCTTGTGGTTATCTGAGTTAAAGTTCAAGGTGTAATGACAACATGAATCCATTGAAAATTCTTTTCTTCATGATTTTAGAGAATTGATACGAAGCTTCAAAGTTATCCTTATGTCCAAAAAGTTATTTAGGTTTCATGATTACGTGTCACAAAAAAATTATTTATACAGGAACTTGTGGTTATCAGAGCTAAAGTTCAAGGTATAATGACAAACATGAGAAATTGTTACGAAGCCTCCAAGTTATGCTTATGTCCAAAAAGTTGATTAGGTTTCATGACCACGTGTGACAAACTTCAAATAAATTATAGGACATTTGTAAAATTATGTCATAGATCCAATGTATTTATTAAGTAAACATGTGAACAGAACAAGTTTTTGTCTCGGGAACTAGTGTTTTCGGTGATTTAAAAGGTTTAATACGTCATTGATTTGACTAGTTGAATCATTCTAAAAAAATCGAAGGAACTAGTTGACGTCATAAATAATTTTATTTAATTAAAAACATCAAAAAATATATTATGTTTTAACTTTATGATTTAAAAATTTAAAAAAATGGAACCGATTTACCGATTTTGACAAGTTTAACCTGACAGAACTCACGGCCGATTTCTTGGTCGACCAGTTCAACCAGTTGGTCATGTCTGATTTTAATAACACAGGTGGGAACACAATATTCAAAAATTACTTACCTATCAATATTGTTCTCCGACGAGTCATTGATTTATTGGGACACTTAAATCACCTATATTTTAGTAATGGATATTTGAGAGAAAATGAGAGGTTAAGCAGTTTCAGAATCACTTTGATCACAATAATTCCCTTCATTTGCGTATCTTAAACATAATTTTTTTTGTTAAATACTAAAAATATATTCTGAAGCACTCTAAAAAGTCCTTATGATTTCTGTTTTTTGTGTTGGTTTTATGGTTTTTTTTTTTTTTTTTTTGTAGGAATAATAATATTGTCTTTAGTATATAAAAGATTTGTTGCGGGTGAAATGAGAAGATCTGATTAAGGCGGTAAAGATTGGAGCATTATGGTGCTTCTCGGAGCATCTGTACAGTCTTATAAATTATTGATTTTCCTTTATTGAATTCATTGTATGTTGTTGTAAAAGTATTATGTTCAATATATTTATTATATTGTTTCACTTCTAGTTAAGAATATATATTCACCAATATTACGTTGAGACTGAAGTAGAAAGACTACGCTAGTCCTATAATTCGTCCTGTAACTAAGTAGTATGTGTAAATATGTATCCTTACCGGTTTCACGGAACACATAATGCATAAATTATGTTATATTATTAGGTTTATCCTAATTTGTATTCGATTTGATATTACCATGTAATTATGATATTTTATGTATGGATTTCATCATTTAAAACCAAAAATAAAAATAAAAAATATTCTAAAAATTAATTAGAAATTTGAACGCGTTAAAAAGTCATTTTTATTCGTTTTCGTGAGATTGTAAATGAATTTATAATGAAAAGTTTTCAATTGTTTTTTATTACTTAAGAAACTTAATATTTAATTTGTTCCTTTCCAAAAAAAAGGAAAAGAAACTTATCAGTTATAAGCTTTTAAAGACTGTTGTTTTTATAATCCATTAACAAATTTTGTATTAGCTGTAAAGCTAATTCTTTCTTCGTTCAAAGCTTTTAAAACGTTTTAAAACATTGGTCGAATATTCCAAGAAAAACGAAAGTTTATGCCAAACCTTTGAGGCTGAAAGGTATATTTAGCTTTAGCTTCCCCTAGCAGTGAGCATAAAGAAAAATGAAACTTTTTATTTTTCATTGAAATCAAATTTTTTTTCCATGTAATGAAATATAAGAATATAAATTCATCATCATTGATTTCCACTACAAGAAAAATGCGAAATAGAGACGAAAATATATGTCTCTAATCCGTCGCTACTGGACTTTAGCGACGGAATTTTTCCGTCTCTGTTTTGTTGCTCGCAAAAAATATAGCGACAGAAATCTTATTTCCGTCGCTATATTTTTGCGACGGAATTGATTCCGTCGCTATTTAGCGACAGACAATTCCGTCGCTATTATAGAAACGGATTAATTTTCCGTGTCTATATAGCGACGGAAAATTCCGTCTCTAAATAGCGACGGAAATATTCGTCGCCATATAGCGACTGAAAATTTTTGTCGCCATATAGCGACTGAAAATTCCGTCGCGCAATAGCGACGGAAATGTCCGTCGCCAAATGACGACGGAAATGTCCGTTGCAAAATAGCGACGGAATTTTCCGTCGTAAAATAGCGACGGAATTGTCCATCACTATTTAGCGACAGAAAATTCTGTCGCTAATCAATGGCAAATGAATTTAGAATCATGTTTTTTTAATAAAATTATTATTTTTTAAATTCTTAAAGAAATTAAATTTATTTTATACAATATTAATATTAGAGTAAAATTATAAAATAAATATATTAATTACTTAAATTATAAAATAAACACAACAAATATTAAAATAAAAATTTTATTACATAAAAGTTATGTGTAAAAAAGTACAACATAAAATAAATACATATAACTTAATTCTCCTTATCTCTCTGCTCACAATCAGTCGGAGGATCATCATTTGAAAATACCGCTCCATATCTGCCATCTTCTGTTTGAGATCAAGCACTTCTTCATTTCCCTTCCGCTGCTCTTCCTCTAGTCGGCGATGTATCTCTTCATTTCTCTTTTGTTACTCTTCATCCAGTCGTTGTTGTATAGTCTGTATTTCAATCCTAACTCGCTCTTGTACCTGCTACTCAAATGTATCATCAAAAGTTGTACCGTAGTGTGATCTACCTGAGCTGCGTAACGAATCCGGATATGAAAGCGATGCAAGAGAGCCAAGACCGTACGCTCAGCGCTTCTTAGTATCCACTCCAACCACATCTAAGTATAGGCGATTGGTGTCAAGCTGAGTCTCAGCTGGCTCACCGGACTCCTCTAATAACTGAGATGCAATCGCTGCCATTTGCTCCACAACAGCCTACCATTAATAAAAAATATATATAAGAAAGCAAAAATAGTTTTGAAAAGAAAAAATTAAAAATATATAATTTATAAATAAAAATTTACATTAATGTCGCTTGATCTCTTGTCAATAAAAGTATCATCCTTATTTGTGTGCATATGCTTAAACACCTCAGAGCTTGCGGGTGCAAATCCTAATTGAGATTCATATTTAAAAAATAAAAAATTATTAAATTAGAATAATAAAAGTAATAAAAAATGTTAGCATGTTTAAAAAATCTAACCATATCAATAGAATGTTGAATGGTAGACCTCGAGCCACCGGTGTGTTTAGAAACACCCGATCCTTCTCCACCATTCTCAGTGTTTCTATTTTTTGATGCTTGCTGAGATTTTAATTTAAACACTATACTACTCCAATACTCCTGCAATTTGTTCCAAACATTATCTGGAACGCAGAGTGGCTTCCCTCCGTCTTTATATTTATAGCGCCATTTACAGAGTTTATTGTTATACCGATTCTGACACACATTATTCCATGTAGTCCTAACAGTGACCGCATGCGCAGAATCCCACTGATAAAATTTCTGTAAAAAGTAAAAAGAATTTGAATAAATAATTTGTAATCAACAATGAAAAATAATACATTACATATAATAATAATATACCTGAAATTCATCCTAATAGTACTCTGATGCTCTTAGCATGTCATAAAGTTTTCGTGTCGCGGTATTTGGAGTCTCTTCACTATCATTTTGATTGAAAGTAGGTCCTGCATCATCCAATATCATTTCTTGAATTGCGTTGTTCACTTGGGTATACTCGACTTCTGGACTTTGACTAATATCATGTTCCGAGATATCTCGTTGTTCAGTCTCCCCATGTTTATACCATATATAATAGTTTGGTACAAATCCATATTTTGCAATATGAAGTCTCACAATATCAGGGTCATAAAAATTTCGATTTTGACACCTACGTTGGTTACATGGACACTTAATTTTCATTCGGTCCATAAATGTAGGATGACTTTCTGCTAACTGGATAAACTCCTCAATACCCGCAATAAACTCAATCGTCAAATACCCATCTTTTAACCTAGCATTGATCCACTACCGATCTGATCTCATCTTATCTTTCACTACAGTTGTATGTGATGCTGGCAACTGATCAAAATATAAATGGTGACTTTATTGGTAAAAATTATGACATAGTTCATTAACTCAACTCTTGGCATACAATAGAATAGACGTAATAGAAAAACAGGATTCACAACTAACTTGCAATTCCTTTCGAGTTCTATTCTACTGTTTATTCAACATAAATGAGAAAGTTTATTATTTTATTGCCTTCATCAATAACCATACAACCAATATATTGATTACAAACCTTCATTTTTAGCTTAATTTTGGATCATATCGACTAAGTTCTACCTTGAGGTTTGAATTAATCACTGAAAATACTTATTACCTTATATGAAAATTAAATTCACTTTTCACACATCTAAGTAAATTGTCAAGTCCTTACTGGACTGTTATAATTAAAACAACCAAAATAGAACAAAATAGCAGAAAAACAACAAATACCTGATGCTTGATGAGGCGACTACGGATAGTGATTGGGCTAGCGAGCTGCGAGATACGACCTACGAGAAAGTGAGAGACCGAGCTACAGTCAATAAATAATTGGTGCAAGGAAAGAGAGGGGTGACAGAAACTGCACAAAATGATGTCGTTTTGGGGTTGTTTCTATCAGGGTTTTGTAGCTCTTTTGTTTTTTTTATCAGTGTTCGCTTGCTTTTGTTACATTTCATATTCAATTCATATACAACATGAGATATGAATATGATGACTAAATACAAATATGTCATCGTTATATGAGCTGAGCTGTCTTTTGCTTTTGTGAATATAACGTATGAACATTTTGTGAACTTAATTAACTCTGTCAACCTTGCAACTAATTCACAACTAACTACTAAACTGTAAAAGCTTCTACAGTTTGCTATCTTAAAGGAGAAGAAATAGAAATTGAAGTCCCCTTCTGCTGAAAAAGTGCTAAAAAATAAGCACATTAATCATGAGTTTCAGCACTTAATTTTAACTTAATAAGCACACTAATTGGTGATTCAGGATGAACAGCTTGAGTGTCAAGGCAGGTTAGAACACCATGATGATCAAAATGCAACAAAACAGTCCTTAGTTTCATCCTATAGAAAAAATCTACACCCTGTCTTAATGGCAGAGATTCAACAAAATGTTGGAGACCAAGTTGCTTCAAGAAAATCATCTCCGACAAGTAAGAGAAAATTATTAGTAATGACCCCTCCTCAGGGAACTGTCAACATGTTCATATTTTTTTTAATTACTTAAAAGCCACAACACCCATTATTAAACAGACCCTCAAAATTCTCTTGCACTACCCTATTGAATCAAGCAGCTTCTTATTAAACAGACCCTCAAAACTGAGCAGATTCTTACAACTGAGCAGATTATTACAACTGAACAGACCCTCAAAACTGAGCAGCTTCTTACCCTATTGAATCATGCTCTGGAAAAATTTTACAAACAAGCAAAGCATACAAACACTTCACCACATACCTGGCTAAGCAGATTGTCATCGGTGGGAAGTCTCAGATCATCCTTGGTGTTTCCGGTTTCAGTTAGAAGGCTCACCTACAAGGAATTCAACTCTGACCGGTTAGAGAGGAAATGAGTCTTTCGGGTTAAAAATAACCGAGGAAATAAAGAAGGTATTTGGGTGAGAAGACGAACAAATAAAGAAGACGAAATTTGAGAGAAGACGAACCCAGGAATTAGGGAGTGAGAGAGGGCAAAGAAATTTGAGGAATTAGGGATTTGGGTGTGACTGAGAAATCCGTTGTTATTCCGTTGCTGTTGTTCCCGCTATTCCATACCCGCGTACTATTAGTTACGGAATTTTCTCCCGTAGTTAAATTCCGTCGCGAATATTGTAATCCATTTCAATTCTGTCGCTATGCCATTTCAAAATTTTGAAACGGAATTTTGCCGTCGCTAATTTCCGTCGTTAAATCTGTATTTTCTTGTAGTGTTCATAATATCTTAATCAACATTTATTGATCATCATGAGAATGAGCTTCAAATTGGAAGGGACTTATAAATTAAAATTAAAATTAAAATTCATGAACAATTTCAAAGTATTAAATCGGAAAAAAAATGGAATTATTGAATTATCATATCCATGTGAAGGAGATTCGAATCACATACGTCTTATTTTCACTCAATAAATTTTACCAAATAAATTAACTGAGACAAACAAAATTGTGTAATGTTGGCTACTTAAGCCGATCCACATAAAATCTTTTGTATTATTCTCTTCCGTATATATTCTTTACTTGTTTGTTGTGTCTTGTGTGAGTGACCTTCATTGAGGTTTATTCACTTCAATTGCTGCCGTTTATCTTTTTGTGTTATCTTTTATGTCCCCCAAAGTGCATGGTTTGATAGTGTAAGGTTCATGATCTCACTTGAGGTCCTCAGTTTGAATCCATGAAATGTGTTTCTTGTAAGAGTCTGGGATACTCGGGAATTTTATCTGCTCTGCTTAAACCCGTTTAACGGTGAGATTTCCAACTATTTCAAAAAAAAAAATGTTTACTTTTTGTCTTCAAATTCTGTACGATTGCTGCATCAATTCAAATGATTTTTAAAAATTCAATGAGATCTTAATTCGAAAAACAAAGATTTAAAAGCCTCAAGGATGGCCATTCTATGGACTGGATCCAATTAGACCCGCAATCTAAAGTGAATAAAGAGTTGGGCGGCTTAATCGGAAATGAGCCCAAGTAACATTGGGCTTAATAAACCCAATAACATGGGCCTTATGATAACCTAATATATCCCAAAACCTGAAGGGTAGTTATGTACTTTCAATTTTCAATATTTTCCTATATAAAATCCCCTCTGTATCACTAGGGTTTTGCTGTATTGAATCTATTGTCAGTCTCCGCCTCCCTGAAGCATAATGAAGGTCAATTTAATTTTAATTTTTAGGATACAATTTTTTATTTTTTATTTTTTATTTTATGTCATAAAATTTAATTACGGGCGATGATGAAAATACATTTCTCGATGCTGAGTTCATGTCGTTAGACATGGGACCAAAAAGCAAGTAGATGTTTTTTTTTGATGAATTTTGTGCGTGTCTGAGCCATTTCTTTGGATTATAAATATATTGATTAATTACTGGAAGTGGGGGAGTTATAATTGCAGTGATTAAAAGATAATTCCTCGTACTGAATGCTCTATTGTGCATGACAGACTCTTTTACACCCATAGAATCTGAGCAAGCTCCCCACTTCCACTTCCATTTCCAATTTCTTTTTTTTTTTTTCAAAGAAGATTCAACTTTGTTTTTTTTGAAACGTTGAAAATTTTATAGTCAAATGATCTGAATCAAATTTCAGCAGAATATGTAAAATTTTCGACTGTGGATTGGAAACTTTGATTTATTTCTTTTTGATTGTTGATTTTGGGTTTTTTTTTTCTTCCTTAGTTTTGCAGTAAATTAACAGAGAGCAACCAAATAAAACAAAAATGGTTTGTTTAATTGTGTTGCAAATGAATGAATATTTGATTATTGATTCTAACAGATGAGCTATTATGCCTTCAAACTAATATGAAAATGTAGTTGGGGGACATTGAATTGGTCTTTATTGGTTGGTTATTTTTGTTTTCTGTATAGATTTCAATTGATATTTTAATTACTGTAAGGTGACTTGTTAACAATTCACATAATTTGTTTAATACGCACCTACAATAAGTAGTAGCTGCTGTTAATTGTGTCACCAAAACATTCCTTCCGGCCTTCAAATTTAAACGGGTCGGTTAAAATTTCTGGTTGTGTCAGATTCTTAAAAAAAATGCACTCTAGATATTCAAACATAGGATCTCAATGTGAAATCATGAATCATATACTACTAAACCAAACCATGTCCCTTGCAAACTCTTAATATGTTAAAAGAGTATAATACAAATCTACAGTTTAAACATCTTGAATTGAAATAGAAAGAAGAAAGGTTATGGATTTGCAAATTGAAAATTTACACGTGAAAGGTGTAACGAAAATGCGTAGTGTTACCTAGACTTGGCCGGTGCTCCGGTTCGGTTCCGAATTGGATGATTCCCGGTTCCACGAGTGTGGAATCGGAACCGGATCGGTTAATTTCGCTTCGGTTCCGATTCATTTGGTTTTTTTTTCAAAATAAAAAATTGAAATTGAAAAATTAATTTAATTGAAAATTATGAATTTGAATTTATATAATAAACTTAAATAATTATCATGGGTGTTTACAGTCAGGTTTTTTAAAAATTTTGTGAGACCCGATTGTTCGGGTCAAGCAAAGGTTGGGTCGGGTGAAGGTGGAATCCGATTGGGTGCGGGTCGGGTCGGTAGAAAAAAAAAATTTTAATGAATTAATTATTTTGAAATATTAATATTAGTTATTTTATGTTCCAAAAATTATCTTATATATAAATTTTAATACAACAAAAATAATTAACAAATGAAGTAAAAATAAAAACTTTAAAAATATGATAAAATTTTTAGAAAAATAATAAAAATACTATCGACCCAAAAATTTCGGGTCGGGTGGAAAATTTGTAATTTTTTTATACCCGCGAGGGTCGGGTCGGGTCGCGTGTTTACTCGACCCTATGAACACCTCTAATAATTACATTAAATTACAAATAAAATTCTTATCTAAAAAAATTAAAAATAAATTTATTAAATTAAAGAGCTTGAACTTAAATTTTTAAAAACTTAAGTTGCATACGTATTCTCCAAAGGTGGGAGAAATCAAAGTTCGCGTAGTTTCATTACATTTTTAAGATATTTCCCCATTGTAATTTTACAATTCTTTAATTATCAATCATCATTATCAATTCTTGTTGATCCTTCAACTCCAGTTCTGCTTGCACTTGCTGACGCATTGTCGAAAAAGTCTTCAAATTCATCAGGGGCGTCTTCTTATTGCCTCATATTAGCTCGGGTCCAATCATCCACACATGTTGTTGCTTCTAGAGTGCTTGGATGTAATGAAGACCGTCTGACTTCCAATATATTGTCTCTCATGCTGAAGGCTTGCTCAAACGCAACGGTGGAAACATGTGCTGCTAATATCTATTTAATAATAATTGATAATATATGATATATATTTTGATGTCGGTTCCATCATTCAAAGATTTGAAAATTTTTACTAACTAAACTTTCAGTTGAAAACTCAAAATTTGTAGATAAATAATTATCTAATTTCGGGTTATTAGTCGTGTTATCTCTATGTTTTTTATTTCGTTGTAGTAACCAACAATCATCTGCTCCAAGTCTTGATTGCATTACGGTTTTGCTACTACTAGATTGTTCTACTGATTGCAAGTTATATCTTCTAATATAATCATTAAATAACTCTATTAAATCAAATTTTATTTTAGCTACTATTCATGT